>JAJTUV010003746.1:0-166494 GCA_021653895.1 Mastomys natalensis | reverse complement strand
TTTTTGACTACAACAAATAAATTTTACTACAAAAGAATGACACTGATGTAAAATGATTGAATCTAAATGGGTATTCCAAGCAAATGCTCCACTTCTCCATGTTCAAATATTTGACAGTATAGATGTCAAACGAAATTAAAAAAAAAGACAAATAAATTAATTTTATTCTGATTTAAGGACCAATACCTCAAAATGTTATTATGATGTTATTATGATTCTATTTATATCTCCCTTTCTTCTTTCTTTCTTTCTTTCTTTCTTTTTTTTTTAGGTTTTAGCGAGACAGGGTTTCTCTGTGTAGCCCTGGCTGACCTGGAACTCACTCTGTAGACCAGGCTGGCCTCAAACTCAGAAATTCGCCTGCCTCTGCCTTCCAAGTGCTGGGATCAAAGGAGTGTGCCACCACTGCCTGGCTATTTATATCTCCCTAATAAAGATTATGGAGGAGTCAAGAGTGAAGGCAACCAGAAGGGCCATGTACAGAAAAGAATTTTGAGATGATTGCAAACATGGAGTACAGGAGAAATGTTCATTGCATCTCTCCAGAAAGATTTCATCAAGAGGGTAAGAAAAGGAGAATTTTTTTTTGTCCAGAAAATATTTCCTTTCCACAACACATTTTGCAGTTTCTAGGAAAGACTGTTCTAAGAATTTTGACCTGTAGATTCTATTTTGCTATGGAGGTGTTATTATCAAATTTTGTCATGTTTTGTTATTATCTCTTAGAAGCTTTCCTTTTTAAATGAGAGACAGAAAGGTAGTTGATGCAGAGGGGAGGAGATATTGGAAGAAAATAGAAGGGGTGGAGGGAGGGGAAACTGTAATCAGGATATATTGAATGATATATCTATTTTCAATAAAAAGAAAACAAAATTTAATCATCTGAGAATTGACTGCCTTTTAAATAAAATTTCATTTATGATCTACAACCTTATTTCAAGATATCTGTAGTCTTTTACATACAATTGTATTTTAAACAGAATCATTTTTAAGGGAGGGAGAAATTACCACCCTGCACAACTGAGTGAATTTCTTCTCCCTTATTTTCTAGATGAAGTCTTATCACTTTGATCCTACTTCAGCCAGAGTTTCTTTGTGCTTAACCATTTTTCTATCCAATGATCCTTCACACACTCCTTAGTTATAAATCTTCTAGAATATCTGATGCAATCTGATATAACCTTAATCTCCTAATCATTAGACTATGTTAAAATATCTTTTCCTGTAATAACGGTCAGCTTCACTATGGCCAGTTTTAAAAAGAATACTGAATAATTAACACACACACACACATTTCTTTGCCATGAACATTAAGATATATTATTTGGCATGACACTTGAAAATGTGCTATGTGTCACTGAAGCAAATATCATATATATACATATATGGATGGATGTGTGTAACATTCTTGTTTAAAGATTGCATTGGTAGAAAAATTACTGAATGTTAAAATGAAAAGCAAAACGTGTTAGACATTCACACTGTATTTAAGAAAATCATATTTAAAGTTTTATTTTTAATCCTTCAAACCTCCTGAAAATTCAATGCAAAAAATTTAACTTTAAAAATAAAAGGCAGATTGATCCACGCCCCGACCCCACCGCCCCGTTTTAACGCTGGAGTATTTTCCTTTCCTTTATAAAAGCAAATACTTAGGGCTCATTTATAAAGCTACATCTACAGAAAAGGAGCTCAACAGAAAAAAAAAAAAAAAGTTTCTCCTAAAATCCGTATGATTGCGAATTCATTAGTTAATCGATTTAGGATTTCATCAAAACTTGAAAACTGAAGATGAATCCCGAATCGCACTGTACTCCTGTGACAACAGGAAGTTAACTCTGCCTGACAGTGCATCTCTGTTTGTGGCTCGGGGAAATCCTTAAAGAAGAGAACCTTTGGTCCCTGAGGTTTCTTTCTGTCTCCCTCTTTCTTTTTTCTTTTCTAATTTTTAAATTTGTATTGGTTATTTTTATTTATTTACATTTCAAATGCTACCCTCACCCCTTCCCGGTTTCCTCTCCGCAAATTCCTTATCCCATTGTCCTCCCCGCTGCTTCTAGGAGGATGCTCTCGACCTGCCCACCCACTCTTTCCTCACCGCCCTAGCATTTCCCTAAGCTGGGGCGGTCAAGCTTCTCTTTCCTCAGCAGGCTCATCCCATCCACTGCGCAGGTTTGTGATGTATTTCCTGCAGACGGTTTTGCGCCGCGGAGAGTAAAGCGGCCAAAAGAAAACAAAAAGAAAAAGAAAGAAAGAAAATGTACGAAGGAGTTTTAAAGTGGGGTTTCAACAGTCAGTATTCTCTAGAAAGCATGAGATTAGTCTAGGAATATAATTTAAAAGATTTGTAAAAACGAAGGGAACATCGCCATAAGGAATGTCTATCATGAGCCGCGGACAGCATGAGGCTGCAGCGGAAAAATGACTAAACTATAGGGACTGAAATTTTCTTTGTGGTTTCCCTGCGCATCACTCCTTTGAGAAGTAGTTTATGAAGAAGCAATGAAATCACCGATGTGAAAATTATATGCATAAAGTAAATACTATATTTTCTAAGAATTTGGTATTTTAATGTACATCTAAGACCTTAACATTTCTTAAAATATACAACAAAGTTAGTACATACCTCACCTTTTAACAAATACTGTTGCATTCTTAGATCCTATAACAGTTGTACATTTTACATAGTATAGTATAGAAAACAAATTGAAGCTTATAAAGAAAAAGAAACATGAACTCCTGTAGTCTGTTACAGATAGAATGATAGCTTTCTACAAGATTAGCAAATGGTCTACCTCTGAAATATATTTTCACACACATGTAGTTTTTAGGGTTTAGTTTTGGATGCCCAGACAGAAATTCATATGTTGTTGAAGTAATAAGTGAAATAATTAGGAAGCATTGGAGAGTTTTGTTAAAAAATTATTATTTTTATTGGTAAAGCTAGCCTATGTATTCCAAGACAATCAATAATTAATACATCGCGTATATTTACCTGTTTGTCAATGAAGGTGCATAAAACAGAATCGAATTATTAGAACATTCATAAAATTTGCAGGAGTTTTTAATTTTTAGTTCTTGCTTCAAGGTATTTAATTAGGACATCACATATACTTAGCAAGTTTGTTTACCTCTTGGCTACATGTCTTGGAAAGAGGAATGGTTTTATGACTTTCCCTGTTATTCCTTAACTTAAAGTTTTGTGAAATCCTACTCCAAGATGATTGCATACAATTTTGAAAGCTAAATTATCAGTGGCCCCTGATAATGCAGGATTAAAATCTCAGGTACTTGGGAGGATGAGGACATTGTTTCTAGACTTGTGGACACCTCAGAACACCTTCAAGGTTTTTGCCTTAATCTTACTGAAATTTTGTCCCAGAAGAATGTGATTCAGAACATGTGGTTCCAGAACAACTGGAATGGGAGCTATCCCAAGAGCTGCTGTTTATATGTTGTTGTGAGTTCTACTAGCTGGGTGGCCTTGTCTGGCCTCTGTGGAGAAGAAGAACCTAGCCTTGCAGAGACTTGAAGTGCCAAGGTTTGAGGAGATACCCTGGGTGCAGGTGCTTACCTGCTCAGAGGAGAAGTAGGGGGATGGGGGAAGCATTGTGGGAGAGGTTGACTGGGAGGCAAGCAGTAAGTGGGAAGTAAAGTGAATAAGTAAAAAAAGTACATTTAAGTTTAAAAAATATATAACTTTAACATCTTTACATCAAAAGAAACTTTAAATCATAAATTTAATAACAAACACAATAACGTTGGATATATAAAGTTAGTTTAGACTAGTTTGAATAGACTAGGAATTTATTGATCTTATTTATCAAAGATATCTTACTTATAAAACATGTTGGTATTTATTTAAAAATTCTGTACAAGCTTGATGTTAGCCAAAAGATAGGTCATTAAACATACATCTTTAAGACAGATCCTTTTAAGCTAAGTAGACCTTTATAATCTTATTATTTTTATATTAGATAAAACAGAAGATATAATTATAAAAAAGAGTATTTAGTAGCTTTTCTGGAAGGTACCTGAATAAAGAGTATGTAATGTTTTTCTAGAAAAGAAGCTTGAAAGTACATGTGATACTTGGAAAGCATAGAAGTATAAGTAATAGACAGTGAATGATGCTGTGTCACTGGTTTGCCTTGCTGCTCATTGCTCATTTTTTGTTGTGCTTTCCTGATGTTCATTTTCATTGAAGACACTGTGGCATTGGTTTTCCTACCTACTTCACTGATCATAATTTGTTTTGACTTAGTAAAGAGAAATGTACCAAAGAAATTCTGGTGGTGTTCTGGCGACTTCTTGCTATTTCTGCAGACTCCAAGATTTATGCTGCTGCCTTAGATGGCTTATACCACATGGTATCTTAAGATGATGGTGAAATATATGACATGGATTCTTTAACCTTAGTAAAGTGGGCTGCCAGGCATATGTTCTTTATTTATCCTGATGAGATATCAGACAAGATGGATATAAGCAATGTGGCGGTTATTTAAAACATCTCTTAAAATATACTATTATGTTAGAGACCTGATTTTTTAAAAAAGAACATATACATAACAAAAAGTAAATGGAACTAGTGCCAGGGAATGCATCAAATTTCCCAGGTAATGCCTGTAGCATTAAGAAAATGGAAATGTAAATGTGATAAGTGTGTATGAATATGGGATCAGACTGTAGGTAATTTGCATTTCACCAGTGAACATGAATTAATGTTTTTTGAATGTTTCACAATAAAAAACTCTGCAATGAAAGAATCCATAAATATTCCTAACAAATAAAGGGAAATGTTTCCTTATGATTCCTAAAACTTCTTTTCTTTTCATATTCAGGCAGAGGTATTTTTTAATTGGAGTTCAGAAATGTTTTTTAAAAGGTGTAACAAATAATATTTTGAATAACCTATAGAGTTTAAATCAATTGACCAAAAAATATAAAACCTGAAGTTAGAATACTTGGTAAAATAATGAACTATTCATTTGAAGACAGTACAAAAAGAAATTCATTTAAAATACAAAATTTACATCTATTGAAATTCATATGCAAGTTTAAACATTCTCATTAAAATTGAAAATTAGGAAAGACACAACTTATGGAAGGATAAGTCTGGTATGTTCATATAGTTAGTGTCCAAGTGATTTCCCTGCCCTGCCCAAAGGGACCTAGCAGCTGCCTACATCATTAGCTGCCTGAGCAGCTGCCAGGTGTGCCAGGTGTGTGTGCAGCAAAAGGGACCCCACCATCCTAGATCTCTCTCTGTTTTGTCTCTCACTCTGTTCCTGACTTATGCTCTCTCTCTACTGCCATTTTATCTGCCCTTCTGATCTGCTCCTTTCTGTCTGCTTGTCTACATGCACACTTGTCTGCATCTACCCCTTGTTCATGTTCTCACTCCTCTCCCTTCCCCAATAAATCCCTTTTATACCAGATCTGTTGCATGGCACAATATTCAGGGGTGCACCTTGGCTCGACTTACCAATGGTGCCCCCTCACAGCGTTATATTTCACAACACATATACTTTTGACCAACAAAATGTGTACTCATTCAGTAAGTCCATTTTCTTTCTTTCTTTTTATTTATTTATTTACTTATTTAAATCACATCATAATTTACTTATTCACACAGGGGTTATAAACACAAAAAGGCAGGATGTGGGGAAGGGAATGACGCCAGAGCATAGGTGTTCAGGGGAGTATGGATACCATTCAGATCAGGGTATCAGCTGGGTGAAGGTTCAGGGGATAGGTCACTATGACTCTGCCTATGATTCACTTGTCCTTATCTAAGTTGTTACTGTCCACCGAGGCTGCCTATTTATAAGATCTATGACAACTCAGGCTGGTAAATTTCCACAGAAGCTGCCTGTTTACAATAGTTTATAGCCTTCTGTTTCATTGTTTTTCCACAGAGACCCAAGACTTTGTGTTAGCATGTATGTATGTCAGGCCTATTGCTGATTTTAGGCCTTCAGTGTATATGCAGGGCTGCCCCTGACATCTCCTCTCTTCTCTAAGTATAGAAGGGCCTAGGCAATTCTAATATTGCGAAGGCAGGGATAGAGGCCTGACCTCCAATAATTGAAGGGTACCTTGTGATGGCTCTGGTCCTCCTGTTGTTGTCCAGTGAGGCATGAGGGTCATACCCATCCCAATGTCTTTTTCCTGGAGACAGCATACTTTTGACCTCAACCCCTATGAAGTCAGGCTTGTCCCTCAGGGAACCCAGAGAGATACTTTTAACTTTTATTTATATTCCCTTGCAGTGCTTAGCCTCTCAGACTAAGCAAGAATTCAGATCGCCTGTCAGAAGGGGTTCTGGGTGTCCCCTCTCTGCTTGGTCTAGGGGTGGACAGTAAGTCCATTTTCATATAAACCAAACATCTGAAGTCCATGTTGTTTTTTCCAGCAGTGCTGTTGATAAAGCTTACAAAATACTAAATACTAAAAATACTAAAATACTAACGTGGATACAACTCACAGTATTTTTTTTTAACTCATCAACTTTATTTCAAAATTGCACTGTGATGAAGAGCCTAGGTTCTAGGTATTATTTATTAAATAAAGACACTTAGACTGGAATATATATTCATAAAGAATGAAATTTACCAAGAATAGAAATGAGAGTGTGCTTTTTGCTTTTTGGAAAGCCTTTAATGATCCTGACTAGCATATAAAATTATTTCTTTGGTTACTGAAGAATCTGGAGTTCTTGGACTGCCTGAACTACCTGTAAGTCATGCAGTGAGCTTTAGAATCGTGGCTTTTATGAGTAGTCACTTTGGAAGAGGTTTTTTTTTTTTTTAACTATCTGTTGAAATAATTATTTAAAAATGCCCACTGGTCAAGCAGACTATCTAAGCTGTGGCAGCTCTGCCTAGCTCAGCCGCCATGTTCTGTGGCCTGAGATCATGTGCGTTCTGCAGCTAGACATGGCCCAGCCAGAAAATACCAGCCCTGCCACCCATGAGATGTCAGCATGGGAGATGGCTCTGTCAATCTTCCACACTGTCTCCGCAAGGCTGGGCATTGCCCAGACCATTCTGCCATCCATGTGGGCCCAGTAAGAGAATGAGACTCTAATTCTTATAGATTAATCAAAGGCTTTATGTTTGGTAATGATTAATAACAAGATGCCCATATAAAGAGAATTGTATCCCAATTAGCTAGCCTAATTATAAGTTGTTCCCTGCAACTGCTCGCCATATCTGTGTGGTTGTCCATTCTCCTACATCTCTGCCTCTCTAACTTCTCCTCTACCTTTTCCTCTTCCTCTCCTAACTCCCCACCTTAGCTCCTCCTACAACTATCCTCAATCTTTTTTTTACAGTTCAGTCATTATTCCCTCCCAGTTCACATTCCTACAATTCCTTATCCCATTCCTCCTCCCCTGTCTCCAAGAGGATGTCCCCACCCCTACCACACACTCAGCCAGGCCTTCCCATTCCCTGGGGCCTCAAGTCTCTGGTTAGGGGCATCTTCTCTTTCACTGAGGCCAGACCAGGCAGTCCTCTGCTGTATATGTGTCAGGGGCCTTGGAACAGATAATGCTTGCTACCTGGATGGTGGCTCAGTGTCTGAGAGATCTCAGGGTTCAGATTAGTTGAGACTGCTGGTCTTCCTATGTGGTCACCCTCCTCCACAAATTATTCCAGCCTTTCCCTAATTCAACCACAGGGGTCCCCATCTTCTGTTCATTCATTGGGATAGAGAAGAAAGTAATCACAGGAGGCAGGGAGGGAGGGACCTTGGTGAGAAAGGGACAGGGAAGAAAAGAGGGGAACATGTTCAGGTATTGAGAGGGGTAAAGGAATGAATCCCTGAGGCTTAGCAGAAAGAATGGAAACAGGTAACTTTGTGAGATAGGAGGTAGGGGACCCTTAGAATGTACCAGAGACCTGGAATAGTAATGTAGGAGTTTGGTTACAGTAGTTGGATGGTTATGGCAGGGAGAGTACAATTTAAAGTTAGCTGGGTTATCTGCAGGACACTCATTCAAACAGACAAAAATTAACATTTAAGAATAGGATAAAACCTTTAAAATCAAATACTAGGAAGAAAACTAATATGTAAAATACAGACTATATTTTAGTTTGGCAATTTTCTATGTAAAATGAAACAAATTGCCTAGTAATATATATATATATATATAATTTATATAAATTATATATAATATTTATTTAATTATTTAAATCACATCATGATTTACTTATTCACACAGGAATTATAAACACAAAAAGGCAGGATGTGGGAAAGGAATGACACCGGAGCATAGGTGTTCAGGGCGAGTACGGATACCATTCAGATCAGGGAATCAGCTGGGTGAAGGTTCAGGGGACAGGTCACTATAACTCTGCTTATGATTCACTTGTCCTTATCTAAGTTATTACTGTCGGCCGAGACTGCCTATTTATAAGATCTATGACAATTTAGGCTGGTAAATTTCCACAGAAGCTGCTTGTTTACAATAGTTTATAGCCTTCTGTTTCATTGTTTTTCCACAGAGACCCAAGACTTTGTGTTAGCATGTATGTATGTCAGGCCTATTGCTGATTTTAGGCCTTCAGTGTATATGCAGGGCTGCCCCTGACATCTCCTCCCTTCTCTAAGTATAGAAGGGCCTAGGCGATTCTAATTTTGCGAAGGCGGGAATAGAGGCCTGACCTCCAATAATTGAAGGGTACCTTGTGATGGCTCTGGTCCTCCTGTTGTTGTCCAGTGAGGCATGAGGGTCATACCCATCCCAATGTCTTTTTCCTGGAGACAGCATACTTTTGACCTCAACCCCTATGAAGTCAGGCTTGTCCCTCAGGGAACCCAGAGAGATACTTTTAACTTTTATTTATATTCCCTTGCAGTGCTTAGCCTCTCAGACTAAGCAAGAATTCAGATTGCCTGTCAGAAGGGGTTCTGGGTGGCCCCTCTGCTTGGTCTAGTGGTGGACAGTAAGTCCATTTTCATATAAACCAAACAACTGAAGTCCATGTTGTTTTTTTCCAGCAGTGCTGTTGATAAAGCTTACAAAATACTAAATACTAAAAATACTAAAATACTAACGTGGATACAACTCACAGTATTTTTTTTTTAACTCATCAACTTTTTTCAAAATTGCACTGTGATGAAAAGCCTAGGTTCTAGGTATTATTTATTAAATAAAGACCCTTAGACTGGAATATATATTCATAAAGAATGAAATTTACCAAGAATAGAAATGAGAGGTGTGCTTTTTGCTTTTTGTTAACTTAATAAATATGTCTGGAAAGGAGTCTTAATGTGTCCATAACACTGGCCTGTAACAAGTCTGTAGAGTATTTTGAAGAGTGGTTGATGTAACAGTGCCATAACTACTGTGTTCCTCACCATTCCTGAATAGGAGCTATTGGATGGTAAAAGAAATCATGATGGTCAGGCTATGAGGAACAAGCCAGTAGGCAAAATCCATCACTGTACTCTACATCAGTTTCTGTTTTCACATTCCTCCCTTCACTTATCAGTGGGGTTAACTATGAGCTGAAATATGAAATACATGATTCCCTCTCCAAGTTGTTTTTGGTCATAATGTTTTATCAAAACAAGACTCCTAAGACAAAGTGCTAAACAGGCAGTGTTAGAGAAGAAATTTTAAATGAAAATATCATGGGTGAAATATTTTTTTACGTTCACTTTTACTTTGCACATTACAGCATTAAATAGCTATCAAAGATAGATAGATAGATAGATAGATAGATAGATAGATAGAGACACAGAGAGACAGAGAGACAGAGACAGAGAGACACAGAGAGAGAGAGACAGGGAGAGAGAGAGCAAGAGAGAGGGGGGAAGGGAGAAATTGAGAGAGAGAGTCTCATTCTTAAAGAATCTGAATGACTCGATGTCTGTTTCTTGCACCAATGTGTTTGATGCTATTAATCTTGAGTGCATAATTTAATTGAAGTCAACTGTTCACCAAACAACTCATTGTAAAATGAGTTACAACTTATGAAAGCTGCCATAAAGGAGATTTATAGATATCTCTCAAAATTGAAGTCAGTTCTCCTGTCATGGCTCCCCCAAACCAGTATTTATATAAGGCTCTGTAATATATGTAATCCCAACATTTTCCAAGCTTCCTTGGCCTTGAACATTACTGAATCCTACTGATATATGAGCAAGTACTATCCCATATCAGGAAATGTTTCACTTCAGCAAAAGTGCCCAATATGAGGGGACTGTGATGCAGAATTTCTTATGAAAATCCCACACTCCCTGTAAATTTCATTTATATCTATGGCAAGCCTTTTGAATGAGAAAAATCACAGTATGGATCTATTTACCATGTGGCATAGGATATTGAGCTTTCTTGTTATATCAGCAGTGGGATGTTCTGTACAGTGAATAGTGAACAATGCAACTAAGGCTGCCTGAGTCCACTATTTAGATAGAGGAAACATCTATCCTAGGAGTTCATGAAGGACTTTACCCTTGAGGCTGTCTTATTTTACAGAATTTGTCATGGCATGCTTGCATGAAAAATTACAGTCTGTCTTGTAAATTAAGAAATACCCTGAAAACTGTTGATGGTTTATAGAACACAGTTCAATATCCAGAAGTAACATTAGAGGGTTTTAGAATTGGCAGTTTCATGCAGAATGTCTGTCCACTGTGATGTATTAAGAAATACTCATGCAGACAAGATGACTGTTCAGTATAAACTTATTTGTTTCAAGAAAAAATGCAGTAAGAATGTGCAGCCAACGTTCTCTACATTAACCTATCATTTGCTTGTCAATTTGGGTAAAACACAGAGGAAAATAGCTTATATTTCCTTATAGTTCATAGGATACATGGGAAAGAGAAAGTAAGTTTTATTTATGATAAAGAACCCTTTTGGGATCCAAAGTCTCAGGACATATAGGAAGCATCAGATGAGAAAAACCAAATAAAGAAAGGTAAAGTGATGATAAGGAATAGAGTAACAATAATGGAGGTTGATGGCTACTTTAGCAGTTCTGATAGGACTGTGTGCACCAGAATTTACAAATGTCAAGTAGTCAGGGACACTGGGACACAGGTGGGGCTTTAGTAATTCGGGAATTTCTGTTTCATTATATAAACTGTGAATTAGGTGATGTTTTGGAAGCCTTCAATGACCCTGACTAGCATATAAAATTATTTTCTAGGTTACTGAAGAACCTGGAGTTCTTGGACTGCCTGAGCTACCTGTAAGTCATGCAGTGAGCTTTAGAATCGTGGCTTTTATGAGTAGTCACATTGGAAGAGTATTTTTTTTCTTTAAACTATCTGTTGAACTAATTATTTAAAAATGGCCACTGGTCAAGCACACTATCTAAGCTGTGGCAGCTCTGCCTAGCTCAGCCGCCATGTTCTGTGGCCAGAGATCATTGCGTGCTGCAGCTAGAAATGGCCCCATCAGAAAATACCAGCCCTGCAACCCATGAGACGTCAGCATGGGAGATGGCACTGTCAATCTTCCACACTGTCTCCACAAGGCTGGGCATTGCCCAGACCATTCTGCCATCCATGTAGGCCCAGTAAGAGAATGAGACTCTAATTCTTATAGATTAATCAAAGGCTTTATGTTTGGTAATGATTAATAACAAGATGCCCATATAAAGAGAGTTGTATCCCAATTAGCTAACCTAATTATAAGTTGTTCCCCATGACTGCTCACCATACCTGTGTGGTTGTCCATTCTCCTACATCTCTGCCTCTCTAACTTCTCCTCTACCTTTTCCTCTTCCTCTCCTAACTCCCCACCTTAGCTCCTCCTACAACTATCCTCAATCTTTTTTTTTACAGTTCAGTCATTATTCCCTCCCATTCACATTCCTACAATTCCTTATCCCATTCCTCCTCCCCTGTCTCCAAGAGGATGTCCCCACCCCTACCACACACTCAGCCAGGCCTTCCCATTCCCTGGGCTCAAGTCTCTGGTTAGGCATCTTCTCTTTCACTGAGGCAGACCAGGCAGTCCTCTGCTGTATATATGTCAGGGGCCTTGGAACAGCTAATGCTTGCTACTGGATGGTGGCTCAGTGTCTGAGAGATCTCAGGGTTCAGATTAGTTGAGACTGCTGGTCTTCCTATGTGGTCACCCTCCTCCACAAATTATTCCAGCCTTTCCCTAATTCAACCACAGGGGTCCCCATCTTCTGTTCATTCATTGGGATAGAGAAGAAAGTAATCACAGGAGGCAGGGAGGGAGGGACCTTGGTGAGAAAGGGGACAGGGAAGAAAAGAGGGAACATGTCAGGTATTGAGAGGGGAAAGGAATGAAGCCTGAGGTTAGCAGAAAGAATGGAAACAGGTAACTTTGTAGATAGGAGGTAGGGGACCCTCTAAAATGTAGCAGAGACCTGGATAGTAATGTAGGAGTTTGGTTACAGTAGTTGGATGGTTATGGCAGGGAGAGTACAATTTAAAGTTAGCTGGGTTTATTGGCAGGACACTCATTCAAACAGACAAAAATTAACATTTAAGAATAGGATAAAACCTTTTAAAATCAAATACTAGGAAGAAAACTAATATGTAAAATACAGACTATATTTTAGTTTGGCAATTTTCTATGTAAAATGAAACAAATTGCCTAGTAATATATATATATATATAATTTATATAATTATATATATATATATATATATATTATATATATATAAATTAAATATATATATATATTTACTAATAACCAGTACAGTGCTACATAGATGGCTAAGTGGGTAATGTGATTGCTCTGCAAGCATCAGTCAGGTCCTCAGCATGTTCATGAACAGCAAGTGTAGTAGTGCCAGACTGAGTACATCTCCAGAATGAGTGCTTATAGTCAGGAGTAACCCTAAATCTAATTTGCCAGCTTAGCCTTATTGATGGGCTCCTGATTTAATGAAAGAATGAAAGACATTGTCTCAAAAAGGGACTATGGAAATCACTCAAAAAAAAACCTAGGTCAACCTTTGCCTTCCCCATGCATGTGCATGTATGTTTAAACCGATTCATAAACACATGTGCATACACACAAACACACAGACACACACAGCAAGGAATTTTGAAGATTCTTAATGATACAATAATCTTAATTTAGGTGTTAGTAAAAGAACATCTCAATAAGTATGAAATTCAACACACTAATGAAAGTGGGCTACATTAAGTGATAAAATCAAATAATCAAAAGCAAAATGCAATGTAATTTTATTTATGTGGCTCTACATTAAGTAAATCACAGTAAACAACTATTGGCTCAGAGGACTTGCATGAGACACAAGTGATATAGCTCAAATGTAATGAATTCCTGTAAACTGCTGGGACCTTCTCATAAGAAAGTGTAGAAATATATGCTTAATAATTTTTTTAATTCCACTGAATTTTGTACAACAAAAATTAAAATTGTGTTGAGTATAAATTTTTCAAAAGGATATGATTAGATGATCCCAGGAAGACATCATGATAAAGCAGTAAGAGTTTACTTTAAACACATGAATAGTCTTTTACGGAAGTGGTGGACGTAGAAAAATGGAGCTGAGCATTCAGTAAACAAATGGAGATTCAAACTAAAGGAGATCAATCAATGTATTTGGTAGAGTTTTTCCATGTGTGCACGAAAGTGTGCATTGTGACATTATTATGCATGTATTTTTGTTTTATGTGGTTAACTTAATGGACTCGAATTTATTACAGACCAGAGGAAATGTTTGGAAAATAATATAGTTTGTCAATTATTTGCTATTATATTTGTATTGTGGTAGGCTACTTGTAAGTACTCATTTAATTCAAACATCTCTGTCTATTTAAAAATACACACACACACACACACACAAATTAGGACACAGACATCATGGGTAAAATATTTGCATATAAAGGAATAAGTATACTCACAGGACTTGCTATCAGTTGACAGAATTTAGATTATAAGAGACAACAATAATTAGAACACCTGTGTGGGACCTAAAATTATGTATGGAAGTTTGGTAAGGTAGAAAAGTAGAGACCCGGAGACTTGGTGGACACACACCTGAGGCTTAGGTGACTATCAGCTCCCTGCCAGACTCCTGACTTAGAACACATGTGCCATGCTTCTCACATAAAAGAAATGTGACCACGGTCATGTAGTATCAAGACATAGTCTCCATGATAATGATGTACCTAGAGACCTGAGGGCATAGCCAATAAGCTTTCTTTCCCATATATTCCTCCCGCAATGAGAAGTGGGGTATGGCTTTATGCATCCCCTTTTGACCATTACAATAAATGGTTTGGAACCACAGGATGTCTCTTTTCATGGGGTTCCTCTGTGGGGAGTCATGGAGAAGGCCTTTGCCTACAGAGCAGTTGTTTAATCTCCTGTAAGAGGCCTCTCTGCACTTCCAGCCAGAACCAACCTCTGACAAGCCAAGGACCAGCTGGAGGTAATTGGAGTTACATAGCAGGAAACTCTAGCAGAAGAGGTTGAGAAAAGATTGTAGGAGTCAAAGGGATGGAGGACATCAGGAAAACTTGCCCTACCGAATCAAATAAACAGGGCTCATGAGGGCACAGATAAAATTAAAAGGCAAATACTGTGCCTACATAGTTCTATCCCAGTACTCTGATATATTTTATGGCTGTTAGCTTGTAGTTTTGAGGACTCCTAACATGAGAGGTATTTGTCTCTGATCTTTTGGTACACATTTATCCTTTTGATTGCCTTGTACAGCTTGCATATGTGTCTTTTGCCTTGTCTATTTGTTGTTTCCTTGGAGATTTTTTAAAAAGAAAACAAAACTTCTTTTCATTTAAAAGGAAACGGAGGGGAGTGAGTCTGGGGAAACAGAAGTGTGTGTCAGGGAGCTAGGGGAAAGGTGGGATAGGAAACTGTGATTGGTATGTTTTATGACTGAGAACAAAAAATCTATTTTCAAAAAAAAACCATAATAGTGAAAAGAAAGAAAGAAGAAGGAACATGGGGAAAGCTGTTCAAACTCTGGTTTTGAGAGGAAGAAAAGTATAAGAATTTTAACATTCCAGTCAAGTCACACTTTGAGAAGGGACATCATTGTCTCTTAATTTGTATGACACATTAAGACAGAAGAAAAGAACTGACTGAAAGCTTCAAATCTAAGTCTAATTTATAAAAGGGAGTCTAAAGTGTTTTCTCCTTTCAGAAAACAAATCATAGGGAACTTTTTCACTAGCTACAGCACATAGAACATACACAACTGTGATTAAGTTATTGATTATGTGGTACTGCTTCAGAGCAAGATACAGGAAAGAAGGGTGATGTCTCAAGTGTGTTGTGTTCAGAAATAAGGTCTTACCTTTCAGTTCCAGGAATTATCAATGGCAATGGTAATAGACAATATTAATTTTGGTGTCTCTTTGACTCTCGAAAACAATAGGCAGTAGTGTGGCAAGCAATATAGGTCTAAGGCAGGAATTATTCAAGGCAGGTATAGATGATTAAATTCCGAGTGTCTCTTTAAAAAAATTAAAGCAGGGTTTCCATCTTTAATAATTGGATATTTTATTTATTTACATTTCAAGTCCCCCCTTCCAGTTGCCCCTCCAGAAACCCCTATCTCATCACCTCTGCTACTATGATGGTACTCCCCATCCACCCTCCTACTCCTGCCTTCTTGCCCTGGCACTCCCCTACACTGGAACATAGAGCCTTCACAGGACCAAAGGACTCTCCTCCTTTTGATGCTCAACAAGCCATCCTCTGCTACATATGTCCAAAAATAATGAAGAATGACACATGACCATGGAATTGGGGAAAGGAGAAAATGGATTCACTGCTGATAGGACTGAAAACTGATCCAGCATTTGGTTTACTTTTTTGATAACTGTTCCTTCACTTAACATTTCAATTAAACAGTTTGAGAATTATCTTTACTGGCCAAAACAAACAAACAAACAAACAAAAAAAACCAAAACAAACAAAAAAAACCAAAACCAAAACCCAGGGTTTCCTATGGTTGTAACACAAACCTATTTGTTAGATATATAGCTCTTGTGATGAGATATGCACACACACACACACACACACACACACACACACACAGACACACACAATGTGTGTGCATTGTAAGCAAACATAAAACATAAAATATCTTTCCTGGCACTATCCTTAGTTGAATATTTTATGACAATTTATGGCTTTTAAGAGAGGAAACTTCAGCCTTGTCTAGGTATGTTAGATACAATCAAAAGTGGTCAGCCTTTAAACACATATACATATCAATATATTTAAATTTATTAAGCAGGTTGTATTTATCCTTTATAAATCTAACACCCTGTTCTTTAAAAGAGAGGAAAGAGAGAAAGAGAGAGTACAGAGAGAGAGTGAGAAAGAGAAAGAAAGAGAGAATAAATAAGAAATCATGCAATACCAATTCACTAGTGCAGACAAATCTTATATTTCCACTCATTTTTCAATCATTTGGCAATACTTATGAACTTAAATTTTTCCCAAAGTTCCAGATTATCAGAGACTCTTGCAAACCATTCTAGTAATATGCTATTATTAGGGAGTTTTAGAAGAATAGGACTTGGGGAATCAAGTTAAGATTATTAGAAGGAATATTCTAAATGCAATTTGGAATTGCAACATTTTCTACTGTGTCTTTCTATTTTGGGCCATTAATGAACATTACCTACCACAATACATAATCTCCAACATTTTCTGCTTCTTGCAAGTACCAAAAGTCATGGGACCAATCAACACTGAGAATAAATTTGTGAAATTGAGAGCATAAATTTTCCATATTTATTATTTTCTTCAATTATAGAGTATATAGTTTTAAAACAACATATTATACATTATAATAATTATTTTATGTGATATTTAACATGACAAATATTAAGTGGAAAGAAATGTATAACGATATTATGTATACCCAAACTATACTGATACTGATTACTCTATCTATCTATCTATCATCTATCTATCTACTACTACCTACCTACCTATCTATCTCTTCTATGTTTTCCAAAAATTACCATTTAGTACTCTGCTTGACAATATAAAAAAATAGTTTGTTAGGAGATGTGTGGTGGACAGTAAAACATAACTGGAATCTGCAAATTGCATATATATCTGAGGTTGAAAATTTGAGAATGAGTCCTAAATAATAAATTGTTTACCTGAGGACAGAAGTACCTGATTTTGGAATTGTGGATATTCTTGATAAATATTATGGCATTCCTTTCTACATATAAGTATAATATACAGGCCACAGTTTTACTTCTGTGAATCTGTGAGATAGTGTGGAGGAGAGGGGCTTACCAAATTAATATGTTAAAATACAAAATTATCCTTTTTCTGTTGAAAATAGAATCTTTTCTCAAACAGAATATATTTATTATAATTTCTTTTTCCTCCACATTTGCCATTACTCTCCAGTTCTTTTCTGTCTGGATCTGCTCCTTTCTGTATTTATTAGGAAAGAACAGAGTTCTAGGAGATAACAACCAAATATGAAAAGTAAAATATAAAGAATGAAGCAAAGGATTTCATATGAATGTTGGACACAGTAATTTAACAGGGAGAGAAAGTCCCAAGAGTATATAATATAGTCATAGACATACTAGTTCTCATATTCAGGAGTCCCATTAAAATTACTAAGCTAATAGCTACAATATATAGGCAGAAGACCTGGCATAGAACCATGTCTAACCTATGCTTGCTGCTTCCATCTCTATGAGCTCACATGTGCTGTGTTTAGTTGATTCAGAGGGCTGTGTTTATTTCTGATGTCCTCCATTCACTTGACTCTGACACTCTTGCTGCCTTCTCTTTCACAGAAATTCTTAAGCTCCAAAGGGAGAAATTTAATAAAAATCTCCAATTTAGACTCTTTGTCTATGTTTAATGTCTAGTTGTGAGTCTCTACATCTCTTCCCATCTGCTCTGGAAGAAGCTTCTCTGATATTGTCTAGCTAAGGTACTTATATATGAGTATAGCAGAATATCATTATTAATCATTTCATTTTATTTTATTTGCAAGTTGTATTTGATTTTAATGAAGGTATTTAGGCTTTCTAGTCTCTGGTTCTTAGTTTCTTTAGTAGTATCAGGTATGGGTCAGTGAGCAAGATAAAAAGTGAATAAGTGCAAAATAACAAAAATGTTGAAAAAGAAATCAAACCATAGATTTCCTGAGAACCAAAGAGTATTATGTTTTATAGGAAAATTAATAAACTGTAAATAAAAACAACAAAAAGACAAAATTTCCAAGTTCTGAAATATTCACTGAAATTTCTTCCCAGTGATATCATTCTTTTACATTTTACATTAAGAACCTTAATCAACTTAAAAGTTTTTCTGTAATGATGTAGTCATTTTCTCCTCCTGGAGCTACATGCTTTGAGCCTGAAAGAATATGAAATAATATGTAAGGGAAAATTGATTTTGCCATAAAGGCCAAGAAACAAAGTCTCCAAGATATAAAGTGGCCAGGGATAGTCACCCCTCTCAAAGTGACTGCATGGGTGATTTATTTTCTCTAACTGGAACTCACTTCCTAGTAGCTTGGTGAGTTATGAACTTACTGGTGAATTCATTCAACATTGATGAGTTCAGCATTCTCATACTACAGTTACCCAATGGTATTCAAAGCTGGGATCTAAAGTTTCCACACAAGAGGCATCAGGATGTGCTAAAAACAATTCATAACAAAGCTTTCTATTTAAACAATAAATATTTATTTTGTCTTATTAGAGAAAGTAGAGGGTTTTAGATAAGTCTCATGAAGATCACAAAATTGCAATCTTGATCCTGTTAGTAATCCTGTCCTCTGCTTTTTCCTTTTATATGCAGTATAGGTAATAATACAGCTCAATTTATTTTATTTCACTTTGTTGCATCAGCCCTGATTTTCCAGCTTTTGCTTTGTCTGCCTACCATTATATTAATTGTGAAGCTCATTCCACTTCTACATGGTAATAAAACTGTCTTCCTTAATTTTCTCTTATGTCTCCTATCATATTTGTTTAACATCTAATATATTAGTTTTGTTTTCTTAAAGTAGCATGTGGATTTTCAGTGATTCAAAATTCTTTGTCTATGTATGTTACTTGTATACTTTTTGTATTTATTAAATATCACAAATAAAACATAATTGACAATTGGGTTTTTAATTGTCCTCTATTACTCAGACAAACCTTGCTAGAAGTCCATGTTTTTAGTTTTCTATTATTTTTATATGTTTAATAAATTGTCAGTTTCCTATGCTCTTAAAACAAAGAAAAACCTATGTGAGCCATGCATACCTTCTTAAACTCAGACTAGTGCATTGACAGTGCAGTAGTTTCTGCCTCATGTTTGACTCACTGTCATGCTTGCTATGGCTTTTGTGGGCTAATATAATGGTCTGACAAATTCCTTTTTGTAGGGGAGTTAAGAGATTGGGTTAAATCATGTCTTCCATTTTTTTCATTATTATGTGTGGTGACTTTGGCTTTCAGCAACCGGCACTAATTTCCTCTTACATCATGTTAATAATATTTTGTGTATGTTCTATACTATTTGACCCTGCAACAATCTGAATGACTTGAATTCAGGTTCTTTGAGACAATTCCCTTCTATTCAAGTCTACAGGAGAGTCTGAGAGGATATTTTGCTGCTCTGAATTTGTATATGTTTATGAGTACATTGGGAAGTCATTGCTTTATGAGTATCGATACGGTGCATACAATAACTGGTTATAATGTAAAATTAGGTAGTAGATGAATATTCACTTAAAATTCACTTGATCTTTGTTGTCCATATTTTAGGAATAAATTATTAGAGATAGGAGTTGAGGAAATCTATGAATCTCCATGTGTGTAAAATGAAAGTACATAAATATGTGTTGCCCTCATTTCAGAAGTCAGGCATATTGGCCCTGTCAACTAGTATTATACTTCTAGGTTCTAGGCTAAAAGAGTTAGTTTTCTAAATAAATATGCAATCTTTGTGGATATAAACTCACTAACAGATATTAAAGTAGTAATCCTGACTGGAGGATGCTATAGTGTTCAGTGTACACTCACACATTTCCAGAATGTTTCTATTTCTGGTTCCTGGCACCTGATTGAGTACATGTTGTATACTATATTCTTTTCTTGTTTTCACTGGGATTTTCCCACCTATGTACAATACATTGTAATAGTTACTACCTTCACCTGATATGACCCTTGATCTTTTCATAAGGTCAACCAGTCAAAGCTATAACTCCTACTCTGTTCCACTTAACACTGTATTGGGTGATGTAAGTCTATTTTGTGAGTGATAACATAACTGTGTTAACCGTATTAACTGTGTTCTGGTCACATAGAACTCCTGACAGGGCCACGGATATTAGCATTTGTATGAGGTGTTTTACTTCAATACTTAGGAAATTGCTTCCCGAAAACTTGAAGGAAATCAAAACAGGAAAATTCTCTTCTCAATGAAGAAGCATGACTTGTGGTCTCTGCAATTGGCTGTTCTCAGTGTGGCACTATGTTTTGCAAATGCAATGCCCTGCTCAGTGGTTTCTTTCTAAATTATTGGGCATTATTTGGAAATTTTAAAACTTTAACTGATGATATGTACTTTAAAAAGTGTAGATCATTGAGGGCTTGCTTGTGGAAAACATTACAAATCCATATCTTCCTGCCTCACTTTCCTCCAGGTTATTATGTCCTACTACCATACGATATTTATTCAATGGTTCAACAGCACTGGTGCATACTGAGCATGAACTGAAACCTATAAAACTGAGAACCAAACACTTTTTTCCTGGAAATTGATTATCTCTTTTGTTTCATGGTAATGTGAGAATGAAATCTGATGAGCAATGTATTAACTTCTAAAGAGGCTTTAGAAAGATCCTCAGAGTCCTGGGTAATCAATGTTAGAATGAGGAAAATAAACAAGTTTCTGTTGCTGCAATAACGTGCCATGACCAAAAGAAACCTGGAGAGATTGAGTTTATTTCATTTTACATTTGCCAGGTCTCACACTGTATCAGTGTGGTAAATTAGGGATGAAAAACAGTGCAGGAACTTGGAAAGAGAAACTGAAGGAGAAATAATGAAGGAACTCTGCTTACTGGTTTTCTAACTATGGCATGCTCAGTCTGCTTCTTTAGACATTTCTTGGACCAACTATCCTGGGATGGTAACATCAAGTCTGTGAGGACAGGCATGCCCACAGGCCAGTCTAGTTGAGGCATTTTCTAGATTGATGTTCTGGCTTCCCAAATGACTTCAGCTGTTATCAAACTGATGTAAATAGTAACTAGCACAGGTACTGTTTGTCTTCATGTTTCTCCTGAAATTTTTTTTCGTAAGATATTGTCAGCTACATTAAATTAGGTACATATAAAAATGAATATTTTATTGTTTTGTAGGCATTTGCATGTGTGTAAAGAATTGTAATCTTTTTAAAAAAGCATAGGCCTATGGGTATAAAATACTAAGTAATAACAAACACTTTTAAAAGTATAAGACAGGATTTACCAGGCTGCAGTGCATGTGATTAGTATAAGTATTCAACAGTAATTTTACACACATATAGTTTCCAACTGAATATCAAGAACACATTTATATTAAAATACCCAAGGCAAGCTTGATGGTGCTCCTATATCCTATCTCCCAATGTACCTTAGCAAGAAAAATCAATGGAGATTTGTAGTTTAAGACAGGAAATATAAAAATAACAAAAAGAGTACATGTAACAAAATAATATAAAAGAAATAAAATAATGAAATATAGGCAGACCTTTGACAAACTAGAGCATATTAGCAACATTGAAACAATAAAAAAAATAAATGGAGGACTTACTCAGCAGAGTTAGGTAGCAAAAATGCCACATTTTGTGATTGGTTGAGGATGCACATACAGTCCCTATCTCAAAAAGTAAAAGTGTAATAAAGTATTTGGAAGTGTGTGTGTGTGTGTGTGTGTGTGTGTGTGTGTGTGTGAGAGAGAGAGAGAGAGAGAGAGAGAGAGAGAGAGAGAGAGAGAGAGAGAAGTGATGCTAATGTCTCAGCTCATAAATGTACATGCAGCAAATCTGACAACCTGAGTTCAATGTCTGGGACTGAAATTGTACAAAGAAGGAACAAATTCTCACAAGTTTTCTTAAGCAAGTCTGGGGTTCTGATCAAGCTATGCAACTTTAATTTCAGGAGGCAGGTTATAAAGACTCAGCAAAATGGGAAGTTTAGGCAAGGGGCATTGCTTAGGGCTATCGCACTATTGAATCCTTATTGTCTAAGACCATCTCACTGTAGTATCCAGCTCCCAGGAAATACCAGATGTTCTTTAAATTCCTGGGACCTGAAATCCACAAACATCCTTTCTTAACCTTGTACTGACTAGGCTTTCCAGAACAGCAGGTAATTTCCTGGTTTTGGCTCCCGGCACAGGATGCTACTGAAGTCTGGGGACCTGATTTCAATCCCTGAAATACCCATGAACAATGTTGTACAAAAAAAGATTCAAGATTCTTATCCTATCATTACCAGATACACAAACATGAAACATCTTCTCTCTCACACAAAGACATAAGAGTGTTCATATTCATAAAATGAATGTCTTCTGGAAAGTTGATATAAAATCACAAACTGGAATCTTCACCAGGTTTACATACAGTTGACTGAAAACAAATCATATACTAAAATAGAAAAACTAATTTTACTAAAACATGTGGAATAAACCCAGATTCAATCCACTTAGCCTCAGGTGATCTGAAGTGAAAAAATAGCAAACACGAAAGAAAAAAATCTGAAGATCTACTGAATTCCCTTAGAATCAAAAACTTTGAGATTTAAAACATCCTATCAAAAAAAATTAAAATTGAGTCTGAGATCACTCAGTGGGTAGTGGTTTTCAATTATGTATGAAGATCTGAGTCCTAATTACTAATACCCTGTATAAAGCCAAGCTTGGCTGCATGAATCTGTTACCTCAATGTTGGGGATGTTGGGAACGATCCACCCCTAGATCTTGTGGACTGCACAGTCTAGACAGTAGGTGTGCTACATCTACAGTGAACAGAAACTGGACAAAAGCATCAGCTGTATTGCAATTTAGGAAGACTCATAAAGCATAGCAGAACTCTGGCCTCTATACCTCTTTTGTCCTACATATGAGCATGTATACACACACACACACACACACACACACAGGACACACACAGACACATGACACAAAGAGAGAGACAGAGAGAAAGAGAGAAAAGGAAGGAGGGAGGGAGAGAGAGAGAGAGAAAATATGAAATGAATGAATGTGGAAAACTAAAAAAAGCAAGCATGACCTACTGGCCTACAATTCTGGATTTGAGAATCTAGGGCAGCAACTTTGAGGTCATACTGGATATAGGGAAAACTCAAGTAAAACAGAGTATTAAGTATTAAGTAAAACAAGTATGACTTGAAAATTATAATTTAAGGACATGTTTATAACATTTTATGATATGATATAATAACAAACATGATGTGTTTGTGTGTGTGTGTTTGTGTGAAATGTATGTATTTGTATGTGTTTCATGTACTTTTTTTTTTTTTTTTTTTTTTCATGAAACATATATATTGTTACAGAGCAAAGAAACTCATCAATCATGCAATATTCAAGCACATAGGTTGAACACACTGGTGGGGACGTTACAGCAAAAAGAAGTCTCTACTGTTGTCTGATGACATTCTTAGCATCTAGTGGAAGTAAGATGTTTGTGCTGACATCCCAAAATAATTCACTTAGTAGTCTTCACTATGGATTCTTTTCAATTGGATAAAATCTGAACTGTTAGCAAACATTTTACCATATTACACACATTCATGGAGTTTGTAGTCAGAATGAATGGTGCCTTAGTCAATTAGGGCTCCTATTGTTTCTAAGAAACACTACTACCAAAGCAAGTTGGGGAGGAAAGGGTTACACCACCATATTGTAGTCCATTATTGAAGGAAGTCAGGCCAGGAACTCCACATAGGGCAGGAAACTGGAGGCAGGATGCAGAGGCCATGGAGAGATTCTTGTTCCCTATGGATTGTTCAACCTGCTTTCTTATACAACTCAGGACTACCAGCACAGGAATGGCCCCACCCACAATGGGCTGGGCTGGGCCCTCCCATCAATCACTAATTAAGAAAATAGTAAAAGCTGGATCTTATGGAGACATTTACTCAGTTGAAGTTCTCTCCTTTCAGACAGCTCTAGTTTGTGTGTCAAGCTGACATGACTGGGTAGCACAGGTGTGTTTTAAGAGCTGAAGTATAAACATTTCAAAAATTCACAGGACTTTACTCCAGTACGAACTATCATGTGTTGAATAAGGCTATCAAGATTAACTAGGCTTTATCACACTTCTCACATTTCTTAGTTAAGGGTTTTACTGCTGTGAACAGACACCATAACCAAAGCAACTCTTATAAGGACAACATTTTATTGGGGCTTGCTTACAGATGAAAAGATTTAGTCCATTATCATCAAAGCAGGAGCATGGCAACATCCAACCAGGAATGAATGGTGCAGGAAATGCTGAGAGTTCTACATCTTCATCAGAAGGCTGCTAGAAGACTTCAAGGCAGCTAGGACAAGGTTATTAAAGCCACACCCACACTGACACTCCCACTCCAACAAGGCCACACTTCCTAACAGTGCCAATCCCTGGGCCAAGCATCTACAAACCATCATACCACATCTTCACGCTGGTAGGATTTCTCAACTGCATGAATGTTCTTGTGTCTCAAAACGGAAAAATAACATTTAAAGGCTTACTGACATTCTCCGCACCTGTATGGTTTCTTTTTAGTATGAACTCTTTGATGGTTCCTAAGAGTTGAAGAACTTGAAAACTTTTTGCCACATGTTTCACACTTGTATGGTTTCTCTCCAGTATGAACTCTTTGATGGTTCCTAAGACTTGAAGAACGGGAAAACTTTTTGCCACATTTTTCACACTTGTGGGGATTATACTCAGAATGGATCACTTGATGTCGTCTAAGTTTCAAATAATTTGGAAAAACCCTGCCACATTCTTCACAGCTGTTGGGATTATTTTTGGAATGGATGGTTTGATGTTGTGTAAGGGCTGAAGATGAAAAAACATCTGCCACACACGTTACACTTGTAGGGTTGTCTTCAGAATGGGCTTTTTTAATGTTGACTAAGGGATTTAGACACAGAAAACATTTGCCACACTCTTCACATTTGTAACGTTTCTCTCCAGTGTGAACCCATCTTGGAGTTCTAAGCGCTGAGTGATAATGAAAGCTTTTGTCACATTCTTCACACTTATAGCGTTTCTTTGCACAGTGAATTCTTTTGATCCGCGTAAGAGATGAAGGATCATAGAAAGCATTTCCACAGTCTCACACTTGTATTGTTTCTCTCTGGAATGAATTCTCTATGTTGCTTCAGCATTGAAGGATAGTAAAACAACCTGCCACAGTCTTTACACATGAAGGTTTTTTCATTGGTGTGGTTTTTCTGGTGTATGAACAGTGACGAGCGAGTACTAAAGGCCTTACTGCACTCTTCACACTTGTAGGGTTTGTCTCCAGTATGAAGTCTCTGGTGAATAGAAAGTGTAAACTGAGAACTAAGGGGCTTACCACACTCTTGACATTTGTAGGGTTTCTCCCCTGTATTAATTCCTGGGCAATGACCAAGGAGTGATTTACAATTTGTGGCCTTGCTGTAGTAGTTAGGATCATCGGGTGTTATTCCTGGGAGCACTGTTTTTACTGCTTGTCTCTTCACACTGGAGACACTTGTCTTTGCTCCAGAAATGTCACCAGCTGTGGCTTAGAGACAGCAAGACCCAGGAACACAAGGTTGCTGTAATTCTCCAGCATCACGTCCCTGTACAGTTTCCACTGAGCAGGCTCCAGAAGTTCCCACTCTTCTGGAGAGAAATCAATGGCCACATCCCAGAAGGACAGCATTTCCTCCTTGTCTGAGATCCAGCTGGAGAGCTCAGCATGACCAGAATCTGTCCCAGCTTTGGATAAGAGCCGCACATGCTTACCGAAAGACAAACTCCATTTACCCTACTTTTTATTTTTTATTCTGTTTTATACTACCTGCTCATCTTCTAGAGCAGGAAAGGTGTGGATTTGAATAGGAAGAAAAATTCGGAGAATTTTGGAACAGATGAGGGAAGATGATCAGAATATAATGTAAAAACTTACATTCAATAAACATTAGAAAAATTAATCTTAGAATAAAAAAGAACAATCTATGGCCTTATTATATTTAATATCTTAAAAGTGTAAGAAAAGGGAAGGTGTATTACACAAGTTTCTCTAGAGGTATAGAACTGATAGGATGAATATATATTATATATGCTTTTATACACAAGGGGATTTAGTAGAATGGCTTACAGACAGTTATTCAGCTACACCTACAATAGCTTTTTTTTTTAATGAAAACTCCAAGAATGCAATCATTTTTCTGTCCACATGAGAATTGCATTTGTCAGCTAGACTTCAACGTTTTTTTTTTTTGTTGTTGTTGTTGTTGTTTGTTTGTTTTCTTTTGTTTTCACAGTCCTGAAAAGGTAGGCTCTAATGCCATTGAAGGAATAGACATGCCAGTCAGATGAAGGTAAGCAGGCAACTAAGGAACATCTCTTTTTTCCCACATGACATTTATTTAAGATGCTTGATAATGTGTGGCCCATATTAAAAGTGGTTCTTCCTACTGTAAAACATCTGGAATAAAGGTGGGATTTTCTAGTTCAAAAGAATGGGATTAATGATGAGTCTTCATACTTCAAATGATTTATTTAAGCATAATCTTTTACAGACCTATCCAGGTATTTCAGTTACTTAATTCCACATATAGTCAAGTTTACAACAGAGAATACCCAATGCAATATGTTTCTTAATTAAAATTGACAAAAGTGTTCAATAGCTATTTTTCTAAGAAATCTATGCAGAGTTTTCAACAAACCTATTAAGAATCCATTTGAAATCTTATGAAAATTTGTACTTCACATACACAGTAAACATAGCTCAAATCAGGGATGCCCACTATTAAGAGTAAAAGGCAAACAGGAAAAAATGCTGTGGTATCCCCTTTATATGGGAGATCACAAGTGGCAAAGAAAAGTGACTAACAGGCAAGTAGATTTCCTCACTGTGCTCCCTTTCCTTGAATTTGGAATGATAATAATTATTTCTTGCAATTAAATGATGGAAGTATGTGATCTGCTTTGTTGATTTTGATTTTACAGGGACTGCAGTTATGGCATTGCATAAAATCTCAGAATAGACTTTGACTCTTAAACTTCTCTGAAGTAGAGGCTTCAGAGATAAGTTCATATAGAATATAAGAAAATATAATTTTGTTTTTATCAAGCAGTGGTAGCTCACACCTTTAATCTCATTAACCTGGAGGCAGAGCAGGTAGATTGCTTTGAGTTTAAGGCCATCATGATTTAAAGAAGTTCCAGAAGGCCTTCCTGATTGGAGGCCCAAAGATACCATTGTGTAGAAGTGGCTATGAAATTTGCCTCCACAACTAAGGAAAGCCATGAGGCCAGATGTGTATAAGACTTTTCCTTGATTTGGGGCCCATTGTGTGAAGCTGTGAAGGTGAACTCAGGATTGTCTTGGAAACTTGAGGATTCCAGAGCCATAGGATACTTGCCAGGAAAACTGTTGTCAGAGTCTAAAAACAATCCAAGACAGATAAGTGTGCTGTAGTCAACAAAGCTGAAAGGAGTTAGAGATCTGAAGAGAGCTTTGACATCAGATATGGGAATGTTAGTATTCAGAGATTGCTCAAAGTCTGCATAGCTGGTTTTTGATCTTTCTTTGGTCTTATATTTTCTCACTGTGCTCTCTTTACCAATTTTGGAAGGATAATATATATTTTGTGTCATCATATGTATGAAGTATGTGATCTGCTTTTTTATTTTGATTTCACATGGATTACAGTTATGAGATTAAATACATCTCAGAAAAGGCTTTGAAGTAAGTTTGTGTCTGTTATATACTATGGAAACTTTTGAAGTTGTACTACATGCAGTTCTGCATTATATTATAGCTACAAGCGTATCCTGTCTAGGGAGTGGAATTTGGTGGTTTTAATAAGGTATGGCTCCCATAGATTTATGTGCTCAAATGCTTGGCTATTGAAAGTGACACTATTAGAAGATTCTGTCATTTTGGAGGAGGTATGTCACTGTGAAGGTGGGCTTTGAGGTATCCTGTTCTCAACCTACACCAAATGTGACAGACAGCCTCTTACAGACCAAGATGTCTTAGCTCCTCTAGCACCAAGTATGTCTACAAGCCATTATAATTACTGCCATGATGATAACGGAATAAAACTCTGAAACTGTATGCCAGCCCTAGTAAAATGATTTATTTTGTAAGAGTTGCCAGGGTCCTGTTGTCTCTTCAGAACATTAAAATCCTAACTAAGGCTGTTGCTTACAAAAACATGGATATCTGTCTGGGGCTGTCCAGCGGGGACTGTGGGCTGACAAAGCCAGCTTGTTTCTGACTTTTTGCTTTCAAGGTTGTGCTCTAAGGTTTTGACATCAAGATCCAATATCAGACTCCAACAACTCAATCACCACTGTGTATGTATTTTTATTATTTCTTGCAACAGATACTGTTAGCATTCTGTTAAACTCCACCTCCACAGTTACCTGGCAACAGCTAGGTATGCTCCTCCCCAAAGCTACTTGGCAATGGCCAGGTAGCCCTGCCCACTATTATAAGAAGGGCTGTCTGCCCCTCCTCTCTCCCTTGCTCTCTTGACACTTGACCCGTGGGCCTGCAGGTTCCTGTCTCCCCTTCCCCTCCCCCCTCCACGTGGTCATGGCAGGCCATCTCTCTCTGCTCTCCCCTCTGCCCTAAATAAACTTCTCCTCCTGGAACCCTCCTGACAGTTTTTTTCTTTTTTTTAAATAACAATAGATACCCCTTTCTTTTTTTTCTTCCCCCACCCACAGATACCCCTTTCTTTAACTGCCAAAATTTTGGATCACAATTCCCTACTACAAGGCTCTGCTTATTTCTGTTCTGGAAACCAAATTTTTGAATGGATTGCATACACTTTAATAACTGTGCCATTACAAGTACACACGATTTCTAGGTTTTTGTTTGTTTTTTTTACTTGTTACTGGTTTTATTTTTATTTCTATTTTATTTAGGTTTCTTTTGTTATTCATTTGGTTTGATTATGTTTTGTTTATTTGATTTTGTTCTTGAGATACAAAGTCTGTCAGAATTGTACTGAAAACTGTAGGGAAGGTCAAATGTAGCTTTGTCTGTTTTGCAAGTGGAGGTAAATATTCCATATTAATTTCCTGGGCACTATGTTTATTTGTGTGAGATACGTTATTGACCCTATAACTCTTCCCAATAGATCCATCTTCTAAAATTTTTATGTTATCCTGAAGAAATAGTAAAATATAGCTCTAGAAATATATTTGTATGGTGGTTCATCTTGTAGTCTGAGAGTAATTACAATCAAACAAACAACAAAACAAAATCCCTAATTTAAAGACTATTTCACAAAAGAAATAAAAATTTAATAATTCCTATTTTATTGTATTTTCTCAGTGTGACTTGAGTGTCCTGAGATGGAGCACATGTGTTTACACTACTATATAGGATAGAGAACATGCTGGGGTATTTTTCCTTTTTATTAAATTGTTTTATTTACTTTTCTTGAAAATATTGAATTTCATAGAATGTATCACATTGTAAATAAGCATGCTGACACATTAACTTAACACAGAATGACATCACAATCAATTATCAAGCTACAGACAAAATGTTGGCGTCAAACATAGCACTTCTATAGAAGCATTAGCCAGGATTTGCCAAACTTCTCTGAGAAATAGGAAGCTGTAGCTTAAATCATGGGGAAAAGAAAGTGTGGAATCAATCACTCTTTAGAGGCTAGAGATTATAAAGGCAGACAGAGAATGGCAGACTGGGAAGAAGGCATACAAGACAAGTCAGTGAATGGTCACCTTTTGTGATATCCTGAGAATACAGAAGACCTTGAAAACTTGAGAAGTAATAGTGACAGGGTTCTTTAAGTGAAGAAACAGTACTAGCATTTCTCTGGTCTTAGTGATCAACTATGAGAGATGCTGTTCAGTTACCTGCTAGCTCCTCATCTGTGGTAATTAACACTGACACTATGGCTGTGTTTATAACAACATTAGATCCCTTACTAGGGATCATGTAGGAGTCATTTGAGAAAACCACAGATTTGATGAGAAAGGGTTTCCATTTTTCACATTTGTAGTCATGGGAGAAATCTCTATGAAAACATTGGTCCCTTGAAGACTTTGAACCTATCATTCAACAGGACATTTTTAGCCTCACTTGCTCTGTTGTACCCAGAAAGCCTTTGACACTTAGCTAGAAGTATACACACTAGCTAGAAGTGACCATAGGTAAAGAACATCCAGGCAATGAGAGAAAGTGATAGGTTTCTTTCTAGGATACATGCTACTGATGAGAGTGCCTGCTTCCTTGTCCACAATTTATATAACATGGATTCTCAATGAACAGGCCTATAAAAAAGGGTTCTCAAGACTTTGAAGAGTTTGGGCTCAAAGTGCTCAAGCCCCAATTCCTACCGGTTTGAAAGCAAATGAACATACAGGTAAGAATTCTTGATAAGAATATAGTTAATAGTTTTACAGAGGCAGAGTTAGAGGGAAAGCTGAAAATTTCTTAGTTGGGTATAATTAAAATGATAGACACCTCTAGCTATTACAACAATAATAAAAAGTGGATAGAAAGATTAGGGACTATCTGAGTTAGGTATTGGAAGAGAAAGGGAGTTATAAATCACTCTCTCCATAACCAGACTTCCTTGGTAGTATTTGGCTAGCCTCATAGGCAACTGCATGAGGTTCAATGTGTATACTTGCACCAATTATGTGGATCGATGCCACATTATAATTCTTTCCAAAAGACAATTTCCAGAAAAGCCTACTGGTCCAGTGAGCAAGCTGAGGCATCAGGGATACCGAAAGAAGTCCCAGAATCAATCACCCTAGAACCATGATGGCTTATAGATCCTGGTTCACCACCCAGGGAGCACACAGTAGCTGGACATAGATCTGCTAGTCATTTGTAACAAATGTGCAGCATAGACTTCATGTAATTTCTAACAAGTGTATAAGGCAAGGTCTATCTCAGTTTCTGTTCACTGCCGTTGGATCACTTTCCCATTACCTGAACTGCCAGGTTTAGTATCAGTGGAAGAGAATATGCCTAATATTGCTGAGACTAGATATTCCAGGGCAGAGTGGTACCCAAGTGGGAGTCTCTTTTCTAAGGATAAAAGGAGCAGAGAGTTGCAGGGGGAATTTGTTAAGGTGAACTGGAAAATGAAGAGGCAAAGGAGCTGTGATCAGGATGTAAAGTAAATAAAAAAAAGCTTTTTGTTCTTCTGAGATACTTGATGCCATGTCAAAGCACAGCTTGGTTGCTCTATGGTTCCTTAGAATCCTGTCTTTTCTGAATTTCCTTTTGGTATGCAAGAGATTCCTCTTGCATGCAGAGATTTAACAATTTCTTATAAAGAAGCTTGAATTAAAATACTTGAATGTCTTCACTTCAACTCTGAGGTGGTTTCTTCACTACACAGAAACACAATGTGGAGATGCTGCTAGAAATCAAACATACTCCACATATTGTGGTGACATCCTCATTGTCCTTGTACAGAATTTATTTTCTGCATGTTGACCAGTTGTGAGTCTCTGTGTGGATTACCATCCACTATAACAAAAGATTCTAATGAGAGGTGAAAGATACACTACTTTACAGGTAGTTTATTATTGCCAATTTGTAAGAATGGTTATATTAGATTCTACCCAAGATTCTATGAAGCCAGAGGCTCTTGGCACACTTAACAGTGTCATATGCATATTCCTTCTTGTGGAGGAGGACTTCATTAAATACATTAAATACATTAAATAGAAAAGACTTAGTTATTTCCATAATATTCACCTCTCTAAAGTACCATATCTTAGTATGCCAGTCTATTTTAGCTTACAGAATTCAACATATGGATAAAACTGATGACTGTTTTTCTTCCTTGTTATAATAGAAAGAACTTTATACTGTTATAAAATCTAATCAGAAGTAATTCATCATTTAGTCTGCTAACAGCATGATTTTTCCATTCCATATGATTACAAATGGTCAAAGTTCAGAGAATAAAAATCTTGTGGATTACTCAGTCCAAAATGGTGCCTGCTTCTCCCAAGTTTCCTGGGTCATCACAGAAGTAAGTATGGTAATATTCTAAGAATCTGGTACAGTGAATGACTATAACAAAACTGTTTTGCAGGTACAAGAGAGCAGTTGAATATGTGAACTCGTAAGCATTTGTTTTTCATGCACAAACCTATTCAACTTCATGCCAGCCTAAATATCAGCATCATGAGTGGGGGGGCTGAGGGGCATGAATTCTCACCACCAGCTAAGGAGTCATTGGCAATTGATAGCTACTGGAAGAGGTAGAGTATATGTTCCTCTCTAGTGGAAGGCCACAAATCCAAGAGTATATTCCAGTAAAATTGTACTTAATAGGTTAAAAAAATGTCACAAAATTTGCTGAAAGGAAAGGAATTGGATCTGGGAGAATTTAGCAAACAAGGGGCATATATGATCCCAATACATTGTATAATCCCAAAGACCTAATAAAATAAAAATAAAGGGTATTACACTTCTACTTTGAAACACATACACACACACACACACACACACACACACACACACATGTTAATAAAATACTTAGCCTTTTGTGTGTGTGTGTGTGTAATGGTGTTGTGTCATACAGAACTGAGTGGTCTGGAGTGGTAAGGTGTGGTTTGGCATGGCACGGCACAGTGTGATATCATTGTTCTTTTCTAAAAGACTTACAGGGACAAAACTGGAGAACAGACTGAGGGAAAGGAGGTCCAGTGACTGGCCCAAATTTGGATCCAGCTCAAGGGGAACCTTCAAGGCTTGACACTATTATTATGTTAACCAGTATGTTTACAGACATGATTCTAGTGTGGTTGTCCTCTGAGTGACCCAACAAGCATCTCACTAGGACAGACACAGATAGATGTATCCAATCAGTGCCCTAATATTTTTAAAAAATAATCCAGGAGTGGTATATCTGAGTCTTGATGTAGAATTATTCCCAATTTTCTGAAAACTGATAAATTGATTTCAGGAGTGTTTGTACTAGTTTGCTCTCCCAATGGTAATAGATTAGTGTTCCCCTTACTCTATGTCGTCACCAGCATGTCCTGTCTATTGAATTTTTTTATATTATCCATTCTGATGGGTATAAGGTGGGATCTCAGAATTGTTTTGATTTGAATTTTAAAGATGACTAAGGATGTAAAGCAGTTCTTTAAGTGTTTCCTGGCCATTAGATATCCCTCTATCAAAAATTATGTTTAGTTCTGTGCCCCAGTTTTAATTGTGTTATTTGGTTTGTTAGTGTGTTACTTCATGAGTTCTTTATATATTTTTTGAATGTCAGTCCTAAATTGGATGTAAAGTTGGCAAAACTTTTTCCCATTTTGTAGGCTACCATTTTGTCCTATTGCCAGTGTCCTTTGCTTTAGAGAAGCTTTTAAGTTTTATGAGGTCTCATTAATGAGTTGTTGATCTGTATGTATGTCTTTTTATTTCTGGGTCTTTGATTCAAATATACTTAAAAAAACTTTCTCTTTCTTTATGAATATCATGCAGTTTTTATAACTATTGCTCTGAAGTACAGCTTGAATTCAGCATGGTGATGTTCTTTTATTGTTCTTCATAATTTTAGCTGTTCTGGGATTTTTGTTTTTCCATATGAAGTGAATGACTCTAGCTGAGAATCCTAACAGTGGGGCTTATGGAGCTTGAACATGGGGTCATCAACTATAGCCAGGCAGGATGTCCAGTGAAAGGATAAGGAGAATAGTTCACCGTCAAAACCTCAGACCCAGTATCTGTCCTATATAGAAGAAATGCAGAGCAAACATGGAGCAGAGTCTGAGGAAATGGCCAAGCAGTTATTGGCTCAACTTGGGATCCATCCCATGGGCAAGACCCAATTCATGACACTATGAATGATAATCTCTTAGACTTGCCTACAGGATCCTAGCATAACCATACTCTGAGAAGCTCCACTTAGCAGCTGCATGAAACAGATTCAGAGACCAACAGCTAAACACCAAATGGAGATCAGAGATTCTTTTGGAAGATTTTGGGTAAGGATTGTAGGATATGGAAGAGATAGGGACTTCACAAGACCAACAATTCAACGAACCTGGACCCATGGGGATTCCAAGATTTTGAACCACCAATCAAAGAGCATATATGAGAAAAACTGTAACAGATATGCAACTTGGTATTCATGTGGGTACTCCAAGAACTGGAGGGGTAGCTGTCTGTGAATCTATTGCCTGACTGTGGATCTTGATCACGGTCTGGGCTGCTTTGTCTGGCCTCAGTTGGAGATGATATGACTAGTTCTGCATTGACTTGGTGCTCAGGGTGGGTTGACAACAAAGGGTGTCATCCTCATCTCAGAGGAGAAGAACAGATGGGGAAGGGACTATAGAGGTGGGAACAGGTTGACATAAGGATCAAAAGTGAAGAAAGAACAAAAAGAAAAGAAAGAAAGAAAGAAAGAAAGAAAGAAAGAAAGAAAAAGAAAGAAAGAAAGAAAGAAAGAAAGGAAGGAAGGAAGGAAGGAAGGAAGAAAGAATAAAAGGTATAATTTTATCAAGAAAGTATGTTACTGTTTTTTTCTATTATATGATAATAAATAGCATGGGTCTATTTCAATTTGATTCTTCTAGACATTGAGGGTTTTTTTCTGAATGTTTGCAAGGTATCCTTTGCAAATTGTTAGTAGGTAGTTTTGACTCACTATTTTTCATTTCTTATTGGTTATTTTATTTATTTACATTTCAAATGTTATTCCCTTTAACAGTTAAACCCCAAGTTCCCCCTCTGTTTGCTCTGCTTCTATGAGGGTGTTCTCTCCAACCCCTTTCTGCCTCAGTACCCTAGAATTCCACTATACTGTGGCATTGAGACTCCACAGGACCAAGGGGTTCCCCTCCCATTGATGCCAGATAAGATAATCCTCTGCTACATATGGCTGGAGTCATGGGTCATTCTATGTGTATTCTTTGGTTGATGGTTTAGTCCCAGGTAGCTCTGCATGTCTGATTGGTTGATATTATTGTTCTTCCTGTGGAGTTGCACACCACTTCAGCTCCTTCAGTCCTTCCCGTATCTCCTTCATTGGGGTCCCTGAGCTTAGTCTGAAGTTGACTGCCTGCATTCACATCTGCATTGGTTAGCCTCTGGCAGACCCTCTCAGGGGACAGTTATATCCGGCTCCTCTTAGCAAGCACTTTTTTGCATCAACAATAGCATCTAGGTTTGGCATCTTTAGATAGGATGAATTCCTAGGTGGGCCAGTCACTGGATGGTCTTTCATTTAGTCTGTGCTCTACTCTTTGTCCCTGCATTTCCTATAAAATGTGAGTCAATGAACATTAACTTACTCTTCATAAGGTTATTTTTTTAATAAACAGAATGTTATAATAATAAAATATGTGTTAACAAACAAACAAACAAAAAAGAAAAAATAAAGAAAAGGAAACTGAGTCATCAGCCCAGTAAGAAACCATCTGTTCCAAAGAGGTACATTTATGGATTCTTATCACAATTTTTAAAAGTTCTTTTGGATGGCTTCCTGTCTAGGTGCTAACTTATTTGGGGGTGGGATGAAATGGGGCTATACATTATCACAGAAAACTTCTGTGCACTCATTTTCAACTATGAGTCTACATTCACCCTTACTCTTGCAAAAACACCTTCCTTTCCATTTATAGACAGCAGAAACATGGATCGTGTATTTCCACATACCACAGACCACATGGTCTTCTGTGTCAGCACATGTCATAGACCTTAGTATGGTCTTGAGTGTCATGGATGTCAACACAGCTTTCTGCCAATTAAAAGACCAGATATAACATTATAGCCCACTGTGTTAGTAGTACAGGTCATGAACACTAACATGGACACTCAGAGACAGTCTCAACGACATCACCATGGCTTCAGGTGGCAGGAATGACCAGGGACATTTGTCTATTTTTGTTGTTGTTGCTTTGCTGTTGTTGTTGCTGCTGCTGTTCTTGGTTTTTTGTTTGATTTTTGAGACAGGGTTTCTCTGTGTAGTAGTGGCTGTACTGGTACATCCTGTGTAGATCAGGCTGACCTCAAATACAGAGACCGGTCTGCGTTGCCTTGCAAGTACTACTGTTAAAGGCATGTTCAACTAGTGCTTTGCCACAGCTTCACTTTCATGTGTATGGGAAAGGGATTACCAAATTAATGTGCAAAAAATCCCAAAATTATTTCAATGAGATTTTAGAGTCAATTAGTTTCAGTATGGTATATGGAGTCTTATATATCCTTTAGCTTTATGTGTATTCAACTCCTTATCAATCATTTAAGCACAACACAATTTTATGGACAAGCATTTAGATAACAATTAGTAATACTTTAAAACATGTTTACATTGAGATTCTTTACATAGTACATCTGGGTTCAATTGAGTTACAGATAATGCCCAATATTTATGGTGTACTGATATTGACTGAGATAAGTATAATGCCTGATACAGACTGTGGCCATTGTCCTTGGTTGCCTCTGACAACTTGAAGCTAGGATTCTATTAATGAATTATTTTCCATATTTAGGACACAGATCATAGAAAATTTTGTGGAAAATGACCTAAAAACTCTTCCTTAACAACTAGATATTGTAGTATTCTAAATTGGTATTCAAACTAACCAACACAAAAAGAAACTAATAATCTTATTCCACTCTAATTCCCGTGAAGCACAACAATAACCTGAATTCCAAGATTTTTTCTAAGGGTACAATTATTTCTTGGGGATCACCAAGAGCCATCCAATTATATTTAAAGCTGACTCAATAGAAAATAATTTATGCCTGGTACTTGTATAGCTAACAACTTCTCCAGTAGTTTATGTAACACCTCCATGCATCATGAATGCTAGTTAATAGAGAAAGGAGATACCAAGTTAGAATAGCATGAGTTCTCCATGTTTTGTAATTTAAGCCTCTGGAGTCTTCAGCAATAAAGTCTTACCTTCAAGTACTGGAATATAACCAAGAACATTGGTAATATCCTACAGTATGTGCTTTCTGTAGAATTTCAAATTTCAACAACACCAAAAGATGTAACACACTCTTTTTACAGAGATATATATTGGTTTGCAATTTCTAGAAATATATGACACCCTGTTATAGACTATAGCCTTTTGAACACATTGTGTATGGCAATCCATATCTGGGACTACAGTTTTAGCCTGTGACATCTAGTAGCTTCTGCACCTTATTATAGGATAGCTCAATATAAAATTCTATTATAAATGCGTGTTCTTGGATATGTTTTAGGAAGCCTATACAGTAGTAGATTTCCATTTGACCTTTAAAATACTCTTTAATGTTTATTATCTTTCTTTATATTCCTTCATCTATCCAGACTTCTCATTTGTTTTAACTATTTCTGGTGGTATGAATAAGTATGGCCCTCATAGACTTGTGTGTTTAAATATGTAGACCACTGGCAGTGGAACTATTAGGATGTGTGGCCTGGTTGGCTGTAGTCTACTACTGTAGCTTCAGGCTTTTAGGCCTCCTGTGCTCAACTATACCCAATGTGGCACACAGTTCACTTTTCCTGCCTACAGAACAAGATGTAGAATTCTCAGCTCCTTCCCCAGAAAAAGGTCTGCCTGGATGTTGTCATGCTTTCCACCATGATGATAATAGACTAAACTGTAGAAATATAAGCCTTTCCCAATTAAATGGTTTTCTTCTTAAGTATTGCATTGGTCATAGTATCTCTTCACAGAAATAAAGCCCTAACTGGGACACTATTAATGGATCATTATTTCCCTTTCACCTTCATTTCACTGCTTTTTTTTTCACCCTTGAACAACCTATTTCAATGACCCACTACTAATTTTCTGACTTTTATGTATACTCCAAATGAAATTAATAAGTCCAGAGATTCAAACCTAATATCCCTCAATGGAAGGAAACTTACTTAAGACATACATACTTTATGAGGTTATACTGCATACTCTTCATAAAAATGAATATCATCACATTATATTTGTTCTACTGATATACACTTGAATGTGTGTCCATTTCATTTAATAATGCCAATCTTGCAGTGTCACAATCTTAACAAAAACTTATCCATCTCCCAATATCTATCAGCTTCCCATAGCTGTTTACCTAAATAGTCGATGGTTAAATAACATATTAAAAGAAAATACTGCTCAGGGGATGTATAGTGGCTCTGAAAAAGATTTTGATGGAGATTTGTTGCAATCAAAATTCACTGTATGAAATCTTAAAAGAGCTAATTAAAATACTTAGGTAACAACATCTAATGATGATATATGAAGATTACAAATCCAGGAATGAGAAGTCAGAGATGGGCAGAGCTCTAGTTCTTGTTGGCCAGCTAGCTTAGACTAATAGGATAATTACAAGCAGTTGAGAAACAGTATCTCAACAAAGAAAAAGCAGGTAAATGACAACCAAGGAATGAAACCCAAAGTCTCCTCTGGGCTTCAAAGATATGCACATATATTTACAATTGCCTCTCTCCACATAATCACTCTGAAGGAACTCTGACCATCTTTAGAATCGTGAGTAAATTATTATCTGCAGACACTTAACCCAGACACTATTGCTGATTCCAAGAAGCACTTGCTGACAGGAGCCTGGTATAGCTGTATCCTAAGAGGATCTGCTAGATCCTGACCAATACAGATATGAATGCTCACAGCCAACCATCAGACTGAGCACAAGGACTCTAATGGAGGAGTTAGGGGAATGACTGATGGAGCTGAAGGGGTGTACAACCCCATAGGAAGAAGAACAATATCAATCAACCAGCCAGCCAGAGCTCCCTGAGACTAAACCACCAACCAGAGAGTACACATGAACAGACCCATGGCTGTAGCTACATATGTAGCAGAGGAGTGCCTTATCTGGCATCAATGGGAGAGGTGTCCCTTGGTCCTGTGGAAGCTTGATGCCCCAGTGTAGGTAGAGGCTAGGGCAGTGAGGTGAGAGTGGATAGGTGGGTGTGGGAGCATCCTCACCAAATCAAGGAGGAGGGAATAGGGGGTTTGTAGATGGGAAAATGGGAACGGGGACAACATTTGAAATGTAAGTAAATAAAATAACCAATTATAAAAGAAAAAATGATGCTCTATTTTGCTTGCAGACAGCAGTCTAGCATAACTTTCTTCTTCAAGGCTCTATTCAACAGCTGACTGAAACAGATGCAGTTACCCAGAGCCAAACATTGGGCAGAGGTTCTTAAAGAAGAGTTAGGGGGAGGATTGAAAGGCTTGAATGGGATGGGAACCCCACAGGAGGATCAACAAAGTCAACTAACTTGAACCTCTGGGAGCTCTCAGAGACTAAATCACCAACCAAAAACATACACAAGTTGCAATGAGGCCACTGGCACATATGTAGCTGATTTGCAACTCAATTTCCATGTAGGTACCCCCAACAACTGGAGCTGAGGCTCTCCCTAAAGGTGTAGCCTGTATGTAGTATATATTCTCGAACATAATTGTCTCCTCTGGCCTCAGTGGGAGAAGATGAGCCTAGTTTTACAGAGACTTAATGTGCCAGGGTTGGGAGACACACCTATGGGGGGCCCATCCTCTCAGAAGAGAAGGGATGAAGACTGGGGAAGGGTCGTTCTGAGGGTTACGTGGAAGAGACAGCACTCTTGATATAAACAAACAAATAAACAAATAAATAATTTTAAAAGGTGATTCAGAACTAATTGTAGTGTTTGGCTACTATGAAGAGACACTCAAATTTCTTTAGTCACTGATAGTTTGGCCAGTGACAAAAGTGAATGACCCATACATATCTGCACATTGGTAGTATTAACTAAATGGATAATAAAACATTAGCTTGAAGTTGGATATGAATAATTTGTGGGATACAAAAGGTTGGAACAGTGAATAAGGATGGATTTATACAATATATTGTACATATCATAACTTTTTAGAGAATAATTATAAAGTATTATACTAATAAAAGAATTGTATAGTAATATTTATTGCTCTCTACTTCCTGACTATAGACATAATATAATCATCTACCTCATATTTACTCTCGTCACATCTAGAACTTTACAGAACCACTGACTTTCTTCCATATGGACTATATTCTTCAACACTGAGTCAAAATAAAGACTTTCTTTAAAATGAAGGAAAAAAGAAAACAGTATGTCTTGAACCAAAAATGTATTAATTCAGAATATTAATTCAGTATTAGTTACTCTGTTAATTCTAAATATTAGCTTTATACTCTTCTTCCTGAATGCAACCCAAAGAACCACCAGTAACACGGAATTTTGGGGAATCATATCTCATCATCATTCTGCTGTTAAATAGTGTTTAAATCAAAGAGATGTGACTTGAGGCCAGCCACTTATGGTATTAGGAAGAATACAGTAGAAGAAAATTGTGGATCGCTATTATTTCTTTGGGATTTTTCTATTTGGAGTGTTCTCCTACCATGCATAACTTTTATTATTTGCTGTATTATGACATGCACAAAGGTTTTTGAGCAATCACCTGTGGAGGTAAGCTTTTAAAGTGTTAGCCATGTTTTTTTCTCTGCACAGAGTGATTGTTGTTAGTGTTATTTGAGCGAAAGAGAAAACTACTTGCACACATGGCTGTAATAACATGTAATAACAACTCATATTTCCCAAACATGATCCTATTGCCTGGTAGACAGGATCAGAAAGTTATGTTAAGAAAGATGAAGTGAATAATGATAGTTATTTTATTGTAACAAATTGAGTATGTGACAAGGATGGAGAATGATGGAAAGAATCCTGAATGTAGAATGACATAATGAAGGAAAGTACATAATACTCAAGATAGTGAATAATCATCAAATAAGGTCTGGTGTTCTATCTCATTTAGTATCTGAGCTACAGGTACAATTTATGTGTTTGGAGAGCAAGAGTTTATGAGATTAATTCTTTTAAAAATCAATATTATTTTTGTGTGGTTTTAGAATTATTTATAATTTAAAGGCAGAACATAGAGTTGCATATGGTCTTAAGCTTAATATCTATTCAACATATTATTAAGCAGAATATGTTTAAACAAAGTGAAGGGAGTGGTGCTCATGCTAAGGTCCTCTGGCCCAATTGGTTCTTGATCTGTTAGTAAAGAAAGCTGGGGACTAATTGCTGGGTAGAAGGTGCAGGAAAGAATTCTGGTCTCAGAAGAAAAAGGCAGATGCAAGGAAGGAGAAGAGTTTTGGCCATGCTTTGGAATAAGGAGAAGCCAATAACCATGTGAAGTCTAAGGTGGAGCTGGGGCCTGTGACTACTGCTACAGGCAGGTGATCATGGATATTTGGCAGAGGCTAGGTGGGACTAGCTGTTAGCATTCTGTCAAACTCCACAGTTACCTGGCAACAGCCAGGTAGCCCTGCCCACTATTATAAAAAGGGCTGTCTGGCCCCTCCTCTCTCTCTTGTCCCTTGACCCAGTCACCTGCAGGTTGTACCGGACCCTCTCTCCTTCCATTCCCTTCCCCCCTCCACGTGGTCATGGCCGGCCACCTCTCTCTCTCTCTCTCCCCTCTGCCTTAAATAAACTCCCTTCGTGGAACCTTCTGCCCTGGAGTCTTCTGTTCCATGCTCCTGTGTGACTTAATAACAACAATGGTGCTGAAACCCGGGACAACGGGGACATCACAATGCCACCGCCACCACTGCTAGTCCATTCAGACTTTGTATGTCACTAAAAGCCGTCACCGGCATGTAGCTGTCACCTACACTGTCACTCCGATGCAGTTCCTGCTGCTGCTGACCGAGTGAATTTCCACCGCTGCTGCAAACTTCCACCAAGTGAGCTGTGTGGGCCCCACATGGTTCTCTGCCATGTGAGCTGGGTATCCCAGACAAGGGACACAAACACCTGGTTCCTAAGAATGATCTCTTGAGCTCAGAGCTAACCCTGTAACCCTGTCCCCTCTAGGAGGGCTCCCAGTAGGCGAGATACTTCCCTTTCCCCTCAAGACCCCAGGCTAGGCCTGGACCAACTGTTCTGTATCAGGAGCACCGCCTCCAGTTTTAGTCCCCCCAGAGTGTCTCTCCCAATGGGTTAGCCATTCCCGTTCTCCCCTTCCTCCCTGTCATCTGTGGCCATCTGAGATTTGTTCTCTCGGTTTGCCAGAAGCAGCAGTTAGTCCACTTCTGTCTCCTCCCCTGTTTCTTCTGCGCTTGAAAGCCAAACTGACTTTGTCCAAGAGACTATAGAAAGTTGAAAAGGAACAAACTGTGTGTGTGTGTGTGTGTGTGTGTGTGTGTGGTGTGTGGAGAGAGAGAGAGAGAGAGAGAGAGACAGAGAGCAGAGACGAGAGACAGAGAGAGAGAGACAGAGAGAGGGAGACAGAGAGACACAGAGAGAGACTGTATGTGTGTCTTTTATCTACGGATTTAAGGGAAGATTGGAGGGAGCTGATAGTGTGGTCACCTCCTGGAGCTAAAGGTGGTAGCATAAAACTACACACAAAAGCAAAGCATGGTGATTATAATATTACAAGTTAGTAACTGTCCTAATTGTCCAGGTACTTTAACAATATTCCTTTAGCAACATCATTTGTTTTTTATATCTTATTTCTAATCCAGACATCACCTTAGACATATAGCCATCTGTATTAGTTACTAAGGTTAAATAACAAGCTACAGTGTGTCTTCATGGTCAAAGTCAGATGATACTCACAGTCTATTCTTTTTGGAATGCAGATGTAGATCATGGCCAAAGATGAGGTCTGAACAGAAGTCAAAGCAGGGCAAGATCACCTTCCAGCTTTGTTTGTTCTTCCCTTTGTAATTTTGACTAATATAATTTCACTGATAAAAATGAAATAGCAAAAAATTAATATGATTTATTTAGGGTAAGCATAGCCCTAAAATAACATTTTTCAAATTATTATATGGAAAACATTTAATAAAATAATTAATATTAATTCTTACTATAAAATAATATTTACCAAATAGTTCTAATGGACATATTTGATTAAACAATTAATCAAATACATGACAAGGTCAGAAAATTATGGAACATTCATCCTATGCATATAAACCTAAGAAAAACTATGAGGACTGTGAGAGGGTGGCAATTAGTATGCTTTTTATTGTACAACCATGCAAACTTAGGTTAAAGCCTTTATATCAAAGAGGAACATAGAGAGACATCTAATCACAGGGCTTATGTTGACTTATAGATTCCTGGTACATGAATACTTACATGAATACCAACCTGTATATTGTCTATACATATACAGAAAAACAGTGATATACATTACTTCAAGAAACTGTAAAATGAATTAAAACATAATTTATATACTTAAACAGGTGATATAATTCAAAAGTACATACAGCACACTTGTTTGGAGAATATTTGCAAGTCGGAGTCAGGTCCATAGGTTTCCTTAGTCTTTATGGCCTTTGAGGAGAGAAGACACTCATCACTTGTGACTGTTCTCAACTTTCTAACTTTTTGTATCCTGTCATCTCATTCTCACTCTACAGGAATCAGCTCCTAGAATGTGCTATACCTATAAACAACCTGTACAAAATAATAGACAAAGAAATGAACATCAATAAAATCAGACAGAAAGTGAGCAACTGTAATACATAGAAAGACAATTTTGTAATATATTTGCAAATCATATAGTTAATGAGAATATACTGTTAAGAATGTATGAAATTCTTTACAACTATGTACTAAAAGTACAAATGTCTTAACTATATAAGTAAATTTAATGAATGCAAAAATTTTCTAAACTATCCATCACAATATACAAGAAGCATATCAAAATTCACAAGGTACACTTTCAAGGTAAGCAAACTTGGTTAAAATACATATAAGTGACAAGCTGTCAAGTGGATAATTAATTCAACTTATGATTGATAATAATATTGTTGATGAAAATTCTTAGAGCAGGCATTACATTTGAACAAACTGCATGTTCAATTATATTTATATTAGTACAATTGGAATTGCCCATGGATTAGAAAATTAAATCAAATAAATTCAAACAATCAATATTAAAAACATGCTTTACTACTAAGTTAGTTATTGACACTAAAAATAATAAAATGGATATCATTCCATGAATTAAAAATGAATAATTTCAATTTCAATTTATGAGGAGTAATTTATGAGATGAAAGTAGTGAGAAAGATTCTTAACTTTCAAGATTCAAAGTGAAACCTCTTAAATATATGCTGCTATGATCTTAGAAGTGAGGCATGTGGGCCAGGACTAGTGTCACTCTCTTAAGGGAGAAGCTAGTTGCTAACTAAATATATGAATATGTTAGAGATAAAGGATTATTGTAAACATTAAAGAATAAGTCATGAGATTGTGAGTGTCATGATGTTCCATTTATACTCACAGAATATTGTAGGTTATATGGACATATATTTAGACTGTAGCTAGGGATTATGCTGACTTGATAAAATAGCATTTATAGGTTCTCCTCCATGACCCATGATGTCACTGTTCCTGAGTAATTGACAATGTTTCCAATGCCAGAAATAATTTCTCTTTTGGTGTAAATGTCTTACATCCAGTTAGAGATATGTATTCATTTTAAAGAGATACCTGGTATTCACACATAGAGTTACAGTGCTGGTATTTCCAGGAACAACTTTACTAAATAGTCATATCCAGAGGCTCAAAAACTAATATAAAGCTAATTGATGTTTTAAACTCTCAGTAATTTTATTAGACAATAATTTTCAAAAATGTTGGGAGAAAGAAATAACATATGCAAATTGTATTATACATTCAAAACATTTGCCTAAAAGTAAAATATTTATCCAAAACAATAATATATTATGAATTAATCTATATATCACCAGTGAAAAATATTTTCTATTCTAAAAAGCAAAAGCTGAAATTACTGAAAATAATAGATATATCACAATTAAAAGAAATTTCAAGTTTTATAATATAAATTATACTCTCAAACATGTAATATAGTCCAAATAAGGGACTTAATTTTGGCAGAGAAATGTTTACAAATGAGCTATGGTTATATGTAGGAAATTAGTTCACAAAAGTAGTTTACCTACACACATACACCATGAATTTGGAAATATCAACAACTACATGTCTTTGCATCCTGTACTCCCCTACCTCAGTTTCTCCTTTACCATAGTTATGGATCATAAACTCCAACAAAGTCTTAGAACATAAAATAAAAATCAACACAAAATAGGAGGTGAAGAAAAATGAGGGCAATATCAATGATAGTAGAAAAATCTGACCATGCCAAAACTAAAACAAAACAAAAGGAAAAAAAATCACAAAAGTAACCCTCAAGAAATAGAATACTGTATGTTCAAATCACAGTGGTTATGTCTACTGAATGGAATAGATACAATAACTTATAATGTGATTTTAGAAGAGAAAAATCATTTCTTTTTTACTATTAGTCATGATACATTCATTTTTAAAAAGTTACACATCCTTTAAATTTATAAGGTTGAAAATTCCACTTCACACCAGTCTGAATGGTTAAGATCAAAAACACAGGTGACACAAGATGCTAGTGAGAATGAGGAGAAAGAGGAACACTTCTCCATTGTTGGTGGAACTGCAACCTGGTACAACCACTCTGTAAATCAGTCGGGTGCTTCCTCAGAATATTGGACATAATATTACCTGATGACCCAGCTATACTACTCCTGGGCATATACCCAAAAGATGCTCCAATGTTAACAAGGACACATACTCCACTATGTTCATAGCAGCCTTATTTATAATAGCCAGAAGCTGGAAAGAACCCAGATGTCCTTCAGCAGAGGAATGGATGCAGGAAATGTGATACATTTACACAATGGGGTACTACTCAGCTATTAAAAACAATCACTTCATGAAATTCTTAGGCAAATGGATGGAACTAGAACATATTATCTTGAGTGAGGTAACCCAGTCACAAAAGAACACATATGGTATGCACTCACTAATAAGTGGATATTATACCCAAGATACAATTCACAGACCACATGAAGCACAAGAAGGAAGGCCAAGTGTGGAAGATTCAGTCTTTCTTAAAAGAGGGAACAAAACCAGGCAGTGGTGGCACACGCCTTTATTCCCAGCACTTGAGAGGCAGAGGCAGTCAATTTCTGATTTGAAGGCCAGCCTGGTTTACAGAGTAAGTTCTAGTACAGCCAGGGCTATACAGCAAAGTACTGTTTCGAAAAACAAAACAAACAAACAAAAACATAACAAAACAAACAACAACAACAAAAAGGGGGAACAAAATACTCATGGAGCAAATATGGAGACAAACTGTGGAGCAGAGACTGAAGGAAAGGCCAACCGGAGGCAGTCTGACCTGAGGATCCATCCCATATATAGTCACCAAACCCAGACACTACTGTAGATGCCAAGAAGTGCTTACTGACTAGAGCCTGATATAGCTGTCTCCTAAGAGGCTTTGACAGAGCCTAACAAATACAGAGGTGCTTGCACCCAACCAACGGACTGAGCATGGGTTTCCCAGTGGAGGAGTTAAAGGCTGAAGGAACTGAAGGGGTTTGCACCCCTATAGGAAGAATAACAATATTAACCAAACAGATCCCCCAGAGCTCCCAGGGACTAAACTACAAACCAAAGAATACTCATGGAGGGACCCATGGCTCCAGAGGCATATGTAGCAGAGGATGGCCTTGTCAGGCATCAATGGGAGGAGAAGTCCTTGGTCCTATGAATGCTCACTGCCGCAGTGTAGGGGAATGCCAGGTTTGGGAGGCAAGAGTTGGTAGGTGGGTGGGGGAGCACCTTCATAGAAGGTGGGGGAGAGGGAATATGATAAGGGAGTTCCAGGTGGAAACTTGGAAAAACAATAACACTTGAGATGTAAATAATGTCTTATAAATAGGCAGCTTCGGTGGACAGTACCAACTTAGATAAGGACAAGTGAATCATAGGTAGAGCCATGGTGACCTGTCCCCTGAACCTACACTCAGTTGATACCCTGTTCTGAAAGGTATCTATACTCCCCCTGAACACCTATGCTCTGGTGCCATTCCCTTCCCCTCATCCTGCCTTTCTGTGTTTATAATCTCTGTGTAAATAAGTAACTTACGATGTGATTTAAATAACTAAATAATAAAAAAATAAAGAAAATAACCAATAAATGAAAAGAAAAAAATATAAAATGTAAAATCATTCTCAGATTCATAATATATAACAACACAGGTAAGCAGAACAAAAGTATTTTCTGAGTTTCTTGGGAGTCATGTCCAAGATATAATATTACATAATAAAAGTGGAATATAGATAAGCATGTAGATTTTATTCACTGTTAGCAATACAAATAATAAAAAGGCATTCTGATGATATTCATAATTATTACTTATAAAGGATGTCTACGATAATATCAATACTTGGTGAGTGGTGTAGAGGAGAAGGTTATGTGTCTGAAGGAAAAGAGAAGAAATCAAACATGCAAGTGCTTTCTATAGTCTCTATTATGCAACTATTTACCAACATTTTTATGTTGAGAATGTCACAGTGACAAAATTTCAGGGCATTTATATCTTGTATTTAAAGCTAAGGACCTGTTGCTGAGGATGGGATGAACCATGAAATTATAAACAATAAATGATGATGCTAAGTATCATTAATATTTGACAATTTTAGCACCTCCCTGATTTGACAATCCACAGAAAAGAAAGTTTGGTGGGGCACTCCTTTAATCCTAGCACTGGGGAGGCAGAGGCAGGTAGATTTCTGAGTTTGAGGCCAGACTGATCTACAAAGTGAGTTCCAGGACAGGCAGGGCTACACAAGAGAAACCCTGTCTCAAAAAACAAAACAAAACAAAAATAAAACTGACAGGTTTACAGAGGCATTTTCCCTGACCCTTTTCTGCACAGCAGAGAAGCTTTCTAAAACTCTGCAAGCAAGTGTTTGCATTTCTCACAACTATCCAAGAACTGGACATGTTTAACAGACATAAACTTTACTAAGACTCATAGAAAACCTAATGTGGTAATCTTACTCAAGCAGTCTCTTCCAGGACACTGGAATGGATGTATTGGATATGACCCTCAAATTATGGTTAAACTTTACCATACTTAGTTATTTTTATACTTTTATATTCCCCTTAATTAATACATAATTTTCATTCAGTTGCCAGGTTTTAACTTGCCTTTCTTGTTTCCACCTCAACTCTGTTGGGATAGGCTTTCCCAAAGAACACAGATTATCAAGTAGCTACATATCTCTTTCCTTTTGCTTCCTGAGCACTTAAATAGTTTTAAATTCTTTGATTGCATTAATAGCAGCAGAGGTATGGGATAGGGGATTTCTCAAGGAAAAACTATGAGGGAGGATAACATTTGACATGTAAATAAATAAAATAACAAATAAAAAAGGAAAAAATCCTTTTTAATTTATCTTTATCTTATAGGTGAGGAGAGTCTTTCTATATCCTTCCTTCATGTGTTCCTCTCTTTAACTCACAGCCCCTTCTTTGTGGGTTTCCTCAGGTCTAATATTAATCACTAATCTTCCTCTGTATATTTTTTTCCTCTGCATCCTTGCCTTTAGTAACTAATACCTTAGATGAACCTTTATTATCCTTGTTTCTTTTTCTTTCTTTTACTTTCTGAAAAGGTTTTAATACCAAAAACCTTTCTGCCCTGCAAAGAAAAAGGAGAGAGATATGCCTATTATTAGAGAAAATAGTTGCAAGCTATTCATATAGCTAAAGGAGAGATTTTATAATACATTCAAAATTTGAAGCTCTATAGCAAGAAGAGGAGGATCAGTGCAACGTGCAAGGTTAAATGGGTCGACAGAAGTAACATAGGGAGAGATAGCTAGAATTAAAGGCATTTGAGGAGTAGTATGAATATGTAGCATAGTGGACGACAATAATAAAAATGAATCCTAAAGTATTCTGATACACACACACACACACACACACACATACATGCATACATACTGGTTTTATGCATACATCATCAGAGAGGATTCTTCTTTCAGCAGATGGGAACAAACACAGAGACTCACAGTCAGATATTATAGGGAGAAGAGGAGAGACAAGGAGCTCAGAGCACTAAATGAAATGTCACCATCAACTTATTTTCCTCTGACCTTACAGAATATAGAAGAGGAGTCAAAAGGCATAGGGGAGAGAGAGGAAATTGCGAACACTAAGAGAACAAAGCCTTCTGAAACAATCAAGCAAAGCTCATATGAACTCACAGACACAGAAAGTGTGATCATGAGCTTATTCATGTCAGCCTATGTACACCTCAAAAACATCATTCACCATGGTCAGGTTGGCATCATTCCAGTGATGTGTGGGTGGTTTAATATAGGAGATCCATCAATATACTACACCATTTAAGCAAATTGAAAAGAAAACACATTGTCAGTTCATCAAATGCTGAAAAGTTTTGATAAAATCCAACACCTCTTCATGTTAAAAGTTTTGGAGAAATCAGGGATATAAGGCACATGCTAGATAAAATAAAGGCAATTTGCATCAGCCAAATACCAACATCAAATTAAATGGAAAGAAACTTAAATCAATTCCACTAAAGTAAGGGATAAGGCAAGCCTGCCCATCCTTTCCATATATTTTCAAACTACTACTTGAAGTTGTAGGGAGCACAATAAAACAACTAAAAGAAAAAAGAGGATATAAGTTTGAAAGACTAAGTCAAGTACTGCTATTCACTGATGATATGATAATATTCATAAATGACTCCAAAATTCTACTAAGAACTCCTACTGCTGATATGCATCTTCAGAAAAGTGGCTGGACACAAACTTAGCCCTCCTTTATACAAATGGTAAATTTTATTGTAAACCATAAAATGGAAAAAAGATAATACCTTTAAGAAATTGTGCTGGTTTAAGTGATTGTCTGTGAGTAGAAGAATGCAAATAGATTAACATTCATTACCCTGCACCAAACTCAAGACTAAATCAATCAAAAACCTCAACATAAACCTAGATATACTAAATCTAAAGTGAAGAGAAAACTGGAAATTGCCTTTAATTTATTGGTACAAGAGAAAACTTCCTGACCAGAACATCAATGATTCTGGCTCTAAAACCAATATTTGATAAATTGGATCTCCTGAAACTGAAAATTTTACAAGGCAAAGGAGATTGTCAGTAGGACAAAACAACAGCTTATAGATTGGAAAAGGATCTTCCCCAACCCTACATCTGATAGGGCACTTTATCCAAAATTATAAAGAATTCAAGAAGTTTGATACCAACAACCAAATAATCCAATTAAAAATAGGGTACAGAGGTAAACAGAAAATTCTCAACAGAGGAACAGAGGAGCAAGTGACAAGTACTATTTGAACAGAAGAGAAAAGGCCTTCTTTGAGTATCTTAATGTCAAAGTTTATTTAATTAAAGACCTTCCCCATGATGATCTTCAGTGAAGTATCTCTCTGAGATATCCTTGCTTATTCATATTGCTTTATTGTGAGTGGACTTGGATGCAAATACGTTATTCAAGGTGAAACAGGGATTATATGTCTCTTTTTCTTTTTGGTTTTTCAAGACAGTGTATCTCTGTGTAGCCAGGGCTGTCCTGGAACTCACTCTGTAGACCAGGCTGGCCTCGAACTCAGAAATCCGCCTGCCTCTGCCTCCCAAGTGCTGGTATTAAAGGCGTGTGCCCCACTGCCCAGCGGATTATAGGTCTCTTAAGGAAAGGATGTGAGAAAATCAAGGATGGGAAGATCTTTGGCCGAAGACTAAGAGTATCTTGACAACTCATTAGCATAGAGAAGAACTCCAGATGCTATGATACATGATGAGTGCCAGTGGCACTATCAGTTGGATGTCATGGTTATGTGTTGCAGAACAAGTACATTGACAGGTTTGAATGGCTTAAGTCCTGATGTTCTCAAATTTCTGAGATTCCTAGGTTTGAGCTCACTCAAACTCACCAGATGAGTTTCTGGTGGCACAGACCACCAGCTCTACAGTCTCATTTTTGTTTTATAAAAGAAAGATACCATTGTAGTAACTGTCTTATATGCTATCTACAGTTAAAAATTTAGACTGGGCAGGATGTTAGCATCAAATAGACCACAACTTAAGTCAAAATGGTAATGTGGGTATGGGAAGCCAGGAATATAGGAAATTACTCAACCAACTTAATATCCAATGGATTGAAATCTTTAGAGAAAGACTGTACAGAGCTTTCTGAACGAATAAACCTTGGTCTATTATGCATGTCTTCCAATGTTTAGCAGTCACGGGGCTGTAGCAAGAAAGTTCATCTGTTGCTGAAGTGACCTAAAGCTGTCATCTGTGGATGCTGTTGCTTTCTCATCTCAAATGTCTCCAGTCATTTGTCATGTCTGAAGAAAGTTGACTGTGATTACAGCAGGTCCATGAGAGATGGTGAGTCTATCTCTGTGTGGCTAGGAGCAGCAGTGCTGTCTTCCTTTCCTCATAGAGATAAACCTGTTGAATGATTACTACAGGAATGTAGAACCCTGGAGGGGCATGTGTTTGCATGGAGTTATTTTTCTTTTTTACACCTAAAGAAAATAGAGAGTAATGCACATGTTAAGCCTGTAACAGTTTGTCTGGAAACACATTGGTGGCCCATTGTTATAGAGTTAAGAGGAAGGCAAGGATATTGGTGTTAGTCTTGATTTTAGCCTAGCATCCCTCAGTTGGGAATTCATCAGTTTGCACTATAAAAAGCAAAGGGAAGGGGATGAGAATCATGTATGTCATCTTCTTAGGGTAGCTTTGAAAGGAAATATATTAATTATGTATCTGGAATAGGCAGTAACAGTTTGTCTATGAAAAGAAACTGGATTAAGAAGATAATATTATTTTATTAATTGAGGATTAATCATCATCAGTAGAAGTGATTTTAGATCTGACTCTTGCTTTCCTGGTGATATGGGGAGTTCAGGACTTAATGTTGGAGAACTAGGTTGTGATGATGTCATGTGCTCTGGGTTGCTGGCCCTTGTATTCTTTCGCTTGCCTTTTGCCATCTGGTTCTCCTTGGTGCTACCTGTGCTGTCTGACTGGAGCCTGTCCTTCCTATTCTCTTGGTTGTGTCAGAACTGCTTAGGTTGGGTGTTACTGCTGAGGTTAGTGGTAGGGCCCAAGATCTGCTCAGTGCTTGGGTCCAGACAGGAAGGAACCAGTGCTCTGGGCCAGGAGTAAGTTCCCGGATCCCTGTGGGTCCTGGTTACTCCCTGTTTGGGGCAAGTGTTGCTGCCTCCTTGCTTAACAGGCTGCTCTGGTTAGAACTCCTGGGAGCCACACTTTCTCTGGGTTCTGTGAGATTGGGTGCAGAGTTGCCTCCGGAGATCTGCTGAGTGCTCAGGCCCAAATCAGAAGGAACCAGAGCTCCGGATCAGGAGTGAGTACCTGGGTCCTTGTGGGTCCTGGTTACTCTCTGTTTGGGGCAAGTGTTGCTGCCTCCTTGCTTAAGAAGCTGCTTGGTTTAGAGCTCCTGGGAGCCCTGCTTCCCCTGGGTTCTGTGAGACTGGGTGTAGAGCTGCCTCTGGAGATCTGCTGAGACTCGGGCCCAAACCGGAAGGAACCAGCCCTCTGAGCCAGGAGTGAAATCCCTGGGTTCCGGTGGGTCCCAGTGGGTCCCAGTTACTCCCTGTTTGGGGTGGGTGCTGCTGTCTCCCTACCTGAGATACTGCCCGGGTCAGAGCTCCTGGGTGCCCCACTTATGCTGGGTTTCCTGAGGTTCAGTGCAGAGCCCCTGCCGGTGATCTGCTCCGTTCCTGGACCCAGACCGGAAGCCAAGAACATTTTAGAAACAGAATTATATTTATTCTGGAAAAGACTTAGCTTATTATCTGTTAGTAGAAAGTTACATGGCAACAAGTTCAACATCAAAAAGCAAACTAAATAGACACCTTTTAATGCTAAGATACAGGTTGAAGACTTTAATAAGCAATAACCCTGTGATGAACAATTGAAGAGTGGTTGATTGAAGGAGGAAATTTTTTCTTTTTAATTTTATTTTTTTTGCTTATTCACTTTATAATCCATCCCAGTCACCCCTCAACAATCCTTCCCATCTCTGTTTTCTGAGTACCCCGAAGGAGGAAAATTTTGTCCTACATGTAAAACAAAAGAACTTAGAGAGGATGGGTTGTCCTCATGCTGACTTCTCAGTTCTGCCTGCATACAGAAGCAAAGAGGCCAGTCGGTGGCGGCGCACGCCTTTAATCCCAGCACTTGGGAGGCAGAGACAGGTGGATTTCTGAGTTCCAGGCCAGCCTGGTCTACAGAGTGACTTCCAAGACAGCCAAGGCTACACAGAGAAACCCTGTCTCGAAAAACCAAAAAAAAAAAAAAAAAAAAGAGCAAAGAGGATTTATCTCCTGGGCGAACTGTCTGTGTTCCAGAAAGACTCCTACCACAATTGTACAAAGACAGTTTTTCAGTCCTAATGAAAACTAGGACATATCCTGGCACAATCTGGAAATGTTACTGGTCATCACTAATGGAGGTATCTTCAATTACTATTGTCAGAAATACTGCCACCTCCTTGATGACTGTGTCTTGCCACTCTCATGGCTTCAAAGCTTCAAGTAATAAAGTCTTGTAGGTTATATGAATTGGAGTGTAACTGAAACAAAAAATATTTGGAAGAGAATATGCCCATACAAAATTAAGATTAAATATCAGACACACAATAACGGTCAATTAAGGCAGTTTCACATTTAAATCTCTATTATGTATGCACTCATAGCAAAATATTTCTCTCCATCAATTATTTCTGTCAGTCAGTCTGAAACGGCTCTCATTGATCTTTAACCATTGTCATAACTTGTATATAATGTGATGGGGTAGCTAACAGGGTCTGCATCATTCTTCCTAGGTCTCTGAAGGTGAGCATACATTATGTATACCCTTAGAAAACAAAGAATAGGTTTGACTTTGAGAGGACTCTTTAAATCCTTTTAGAAAAGAAAAACTCAGACATTTCATATTCTTGGGTCCATTTGTGTTTTTTTTTAAATTTTATTTAAGCTTTTTTACAGTTCAGATTTTATCCTCCTTCTTCCCCCATTCACCTCTGACTGTTCCATATCCTGTACCTCCCCCTTCTTATCTTCATGAGGATGTACCAATCCCCAATCCCACCCCACCAGACCGCTCCACTCCCTGGGCTTCCAGTCTGTTGAGGGTTAAGTGCATCTTCTCTGACTGAGTCCAGACAGGACAGTCCCCTGCTGTATATGTGTTGGGGCTTCATATCAACTGCTATAGGATGCCTGGTTGGTGGCCCATTGTTTGAGAGATCTCAGGGGTTCAGGTTAATTGAGACTGCTGGGGATCTCTACAGGGTTGCCCTCCTCCTCAGCTTCTTCCAGCTTTTCCCTAGTTCAACTACAGGGGCCAGGAGCTTCTGCCATTGGATGTAAATATATGCTTCTGAGTCTTTCATCTGTTTGTTGGGTCTCTCAGAGAGCAGCCATATTAGACTCCTGTTTATAAACACACCATTACTTCAGTAATAGTGTCAGGGTCAGTCCTTGGGGCTCTCCTTGAGCTGGATCCCAATTTGGGCCTGTCACTGGACTTTCTTTTCCTCAGACTCTTTCCCATTTTTGACACTGCAGTTCTTTAAGACAGGAACAATTATAGGTCAGGGTTTTTGACTCTGGGATGGCAACCCCCCTCTCTCACTTGATGCCTGGTCTTTCTGCTGGAGGTGCGCTCTACAAGTTTCCCCTCCCCACTGTAGGGCATTTCATCTAAGTTCCTTTGAGTCCTGAGAGTCTCTTACCTCTCAGATCTCTGGTACATTCTGGATGTTCCCTATCTCCTACCTCCTAAGGTTGCCTGTTTCCATTCTTTCTACCAGTCCTAAGGGCTTCAGTCCTCTTCCCTACACCCAATTCCGGATCATGTTCCCCTGTCCCCTTTCCCACCCAGGTCCCTCACTTCTTTCCTCTCCACTCCTGTAATTGTTCTCTCCTTTTCTATAGTGGTTTCTATCAATCTTCCTGTTTAGTTGAAAGCTAGATGGCGCTATGAGCACAGAGGTAATCACTTCTTCAAGCATACCTTGGCTTGAGGTTTTAAGGGTGAGAATGAAATCTGTGTCTAGGATTTGTGTATTACCAAAGGGACTTTCTGCAGAGAGAGTACACTATTAATGGCAATTTCCTTTGGGATAGGCTGATTTCTCTATTATCATATTTTGTATTTTCCCTATTAAGTATCTGTCTATGATGCTTAGCACTTCATAGTTTCTCATCCTCCATTTATGAACTAGATGTTGTTTAAGTTTACTAACAAATTTTTATTCATAATCTGGCTGGCCTCTTTTATGATGATAAAAATCAGAAAATTGTGTGTGTGTGTTTGTGCTGAAATTGCTTAATATCTCCAGATGTATGTTCCAAAGGTTTAGGGTGCTCTATTTGCTATGGTTTCTCTCTGAATAATAATCTTCTCATTGTATTCTGTACCTCTAATTTCCATGTCTTTCACCTACTTCTCCTTTTGATATTCAAATATAAATCCTTTCCTCTAATTGCCCATAATTAGCCATTCAAATTTTCACTTAAGAAAAGTTCAACATCCTTAGTAATCAGAAATATGCATATTATAACCATGTTGATGTTTTAATTTTCACTCATCAGTATGGTCAACATCAATAAAACAAATAACCACATATGTTATTGAGGATGATGAGTAATAAGAACCATTATCCACTGCTGGTGGAAATACACACTTGTCCTGCCATTTTGGAAATCAGTGTGGTTTTCTGTTGTGAATCTGGGATTGTTGTATCTCAATTTCCAGGTGTATCACTGTTGGGCATACATCTAAGGGAATCCATATCATATTACAGAGACACTTATTAACCCCTATTCATTGCTGTGGATTCCCATTAGTTACAAATAGAAAATAGCCTACCTATCCTTAGTGGAGAAATTAATAATAAAAATATGGTATATTACAAAAAGGAATATTACTCAGCTGTTAAAAGAAAATAATGAAATTCATCGTTGAATGGATGGAACAACAACACCCCCCCCAAAAAAGTAAAAAAAAAAAACACCTCATTCTGGGTTAATGAGAATCCCAAAGACAAATATAATATCTATTAGCTTATATTTGGATGCTAGCTGTTAAGCCTTGACAAAGGCATTCAAGAATTAGGATAGAGGGAATAATTTTCTGAGAATTGAGAAATAATATAAATAATTATGGGAATATTTGGAGGCAATATTGGAATGGGACAGTTAAATGGAGATAGGGGCATTAAGAGGATAAAGTGGAATCCTAAGGGGTACAGCTAAAACTATGATCAGTCTGAAAGCTACCACAGTAGACTTAATATTTAACATCTAAAGGATGTAATATATAAAACTCTAAAGGAATAACAAAATAATGGTAGAGAATGACCCAATTAGACATCACTTGACACCAAATGAAGTCTCCAATCCTATATATGGGTTATATCTAATATATTTCTTGACCAATGTGTCCTTATGGTAATACCCTGACAAACTATTCCCTAAGCTATTGAATGCTCAACACAAACTGATTATGGCTCTATTGTAGAAGAAAACACCTACATTTCTTTTGAACATTGAGAAGACCATCATGTGCCTAACTAAAGCCTATGCATGGATGGGATGGGGGCGGAAAGGGAAGGAACAAGTAGTGATCATGAGTGAAGAAATGAGTAGAGGAGAGAATATGGGGATAGACAGCTCAAATTAAGGTCTATTTGATGGTTAGTTTGGAAACAGCAGACCCTTTAATAATATATGCATATGAATACAATTTAAATAAAATTGCTAAATAATGGGGAGACAAAGGTCCAATTGATCATCTCTATTACCTTGTTGTGTAATAGAGGTACCATTGCATATAGGTCTTATGACCCCTACCTCTTGTAGTCAAGTAGGTGGTGGACAAATTACAGATCAAATGCCCTCTCTTGCTATGAGGACATGTCCAGTAAGCACCCAGAACTCTTCTTTAGGCCCCTGAAGCATTTCCAGCACTTCAGTCCCAGACAATGATGTGTATTTTCTGAAACTTTTACCTTCTCCACAAAGCATATGTAAACCTTGTTACCCCCAATTAAAGAAGAGAGGTTTCACTGAAAATCATCCCATGAGGAGGTTATTTCTCCTGTACTCATATCAACCAAGTTTCTATCTAAACCACCTGGGCCAGATAAACTTTATTACTTCTAGTTCAGTCTGATACACAATGGTTGCTGCATACCCTCTTGGCAGAAGCAGAACCAGGTCTGTAGATAGTAAACTTACAGAAGAGATAAAAAGGAATTTTCTGATTTTAAATTTCTTTCTTGATAATATTTCTTTCAAGTTCAGTGTGCATATATTGAGATTATTGACATTTATTTAACTAAGAAACTTGAAATAAAGTCTTTTTGATACAAGAATGTTCAACATTCTTAGCTATCAGGATAATGTAAATCAAAAAGACTCTGTGATTTCAACTTATATTGACTGAATGGTTATGATAAAAAATAAATGGGACAGCTCATGCTGGTTAGGATGTGGAACTTGGGGGACTAATTCTCCATTGCAAGTTGGAGGGCATACTTGTACAGACACTTTGGAAATCATGGCAGTTGGTTGTCTGTTTCCACTCTTTCTGCTGGCCTTCAGGGCTTCAATCTTTTTGTCCAACCTCCAATACTAGGTCATGTTCCCCTCTTCCTTTTCCTGTTCCCTTTTGTAAAGGTTTCCATCAATCAATCTTTCTGTTGAAAGCTAGATGGCACTGTGAGTACACTGTTTAAGCTTGGCCTAAGGGCTTAGTATCTCCTTTAGTTGCATGTCTCATGAAATTTCCTACTTTCCTTCAATGGTTACCCTTTGAATAGTAATCCTCCCATTGTCTTCCTTAGCTCTAATTTCCATGGCTTCTCACCTACTTATCTCTGTGTATTCAATTATAAATTGCTTCCTCCAATGACCCAGAAATGGCCATTCAAATGCTGGTTTAACTTAAAGTAATCAGCATCCTTAGTCAAAATAACTTTGAGATTTCATCTTCCCATAATCAGGATTACACAGATCCATAAACAAATGATAGCAAAGTAGTAAATCAATGAGATTGTAATACATTTACATAATGGAATTATAAGTCAGCTGTTACAAAATAAAATTATGGAACTCACAGGTAAATGGATGAAATTTGAAGAAAAATCAACCTGAGTGAGGTACCCAGAAACCTAAAGACAAATGTGATATATTCTCTCATAATTAAATATTATGTTTTAAGTCTTACAAAAACATTCAAAAATCTTTAAATCCACATAGGTAAGTTATAGTGAAAGAGAACGGGAGGTAGGGAAGGAGTGTAAGTAGAAATAGCATATGAAATAATGAAGACACTTGGGAGAGATGATCTTTTGAGAAATAAGGGATGGAATACTGAGATGGAAAAATAAAACTGTGGATCATCACAAAGAGTTACAGTGATTTACTACAGTAGATATGTTAATATTTCATATATAGATGAAAGAAATATAAATCAAATAACTGAATAACTTCTTCCCTCCTTCATTAATTTGTTCATTTGTTCATTCCTTTCTTTCTTCTTTCCATCCTTTTGGAAAATAATTAACAGTATGATTTTTAGCAACTTTCCCAGACACCCCCCCTTTTCTTTTATCTCCAACTTGCTTCTTCTGTGTCTCCTTTCCTCTTCCTAATTAGAGTACCCTTCTTTTTCCCCAATCATGTCACTTGTGTCCTGCTATACTCCCCTCTCTGCTTTCCTAATCACCTACCACAGAAATAACTCCATTTTCCATTTCCTAGCTATTGTGAATTTATGAATAGAGTGGCAATGTGGCTGTGCAAGCGTAATTGGCAATCTAAAATTGTAAAGACAATATTACCATTCTTTCCTCATCTAAAGAATGACTGAGACAGATGTAGATACTTACACCCAACCATTGGAATGAAGTCAGAGACCCCTGGGACTGAATTAGGAAAAGGCTGGAAGAAGCTGAGGAGGAGGTCAGCCCTATTGGAAGACTAGCAGTCTCAACTAACCTGGACCTCTGAGATAACTAAGACAATGAGCTACCAAACAGGCAGCATATATTAGCTGGTCTGAGGCCCCCGACACATATACAGCAGAGGACTGCCAGGTCTGGCCTCAGTGGGAGAAGACATGCCTAACCCTGGAGAGGATTGAGGTCTCATGGAGTTGGGAGGACTGCTGGGGGGCACATCTTCTTGGAGATAGTAGGGGAGAGGAAGAATGGAAAGAGGAACTGTAGGAGGGCAGATCAGGAGGGGTATAAGAACTGGACTATAATAAATAAAAGTAATAATAAAGTAATATACTAAACGTTCTACATCAAAAGGATAATTAAATTCATAAAGCCCTATGCAGTTGCTTTGTTTTAAAATTCATGATTTATCTTTAAAATTTTATTTCTTTGACAATTTCATACATAACTACTATATTGAGTCCCTTTCTTTCCACTCTCTTACTAATTGAATATTCCCTATCCCCTCAAATCCATGACCATTTCTATCATCATCATCGTTGTCATCCTCCTCCTCCTCCTCCTCATCATCACACCAAACACACACAGTTACTCACACTGAAGCATATTATAACTGAATTGATTTTGCTCATGTACACTAGTATTCAATCCAAATGAACACTCATTCACTCTTTCTTATCAGCTAATGGCCATTAATTCTTCATCTATGACTTAATTTTTGTGAAAGCACCCTATCCATGTTGGCATGTCTAGTGGTAGTGTCATAGTACATGTCTTGTTTAGGCAACCATATTATTGAGATTTAGTGTGTATAGTTTCCCTGTTATATATAGAAGACATTAATTTTTGCATCTGGTATCCTGATACTTGCACCCTTAAATTTTTTTCTGCCTCCTCTGCCATGAAGTTCCATGAGCATTATATGTATTCATTACATTCCAGAGGTACTGGACATTTGCGCTCTTCAATTGATCAGCTATGGATAGCTGTGATAGGTTCTATCTGAAGTAAAAAAAAAAAAAAAAGAATTGTTTGCTAAGGCCAGAGAGGGACACTTAATAATGATTAGACTTTCTGGGGAATTTAAAACAAAACCCAAACACATGTTTTTCTGTTCCACCAAGTAGAGATTTAAAATCAGGGAAGTGAAATGATAGGATTTTTTTCTGGAGTAAAATGACTAAAGCTGCTACTAGGAACTTCCATCTTTCCCCTTTATATAGACTTAACTTTCTGTGGGCATCAGTTATTGCAAAATACGTCTTTTAATCCATTGAAGACTCCTATACAATTCTAGACTTTGTGGTTGGTTGTAGTCTGTGCCCCAACAAGACAGGTGCAACCACTTCTCCTCAATCGGGCAATCAAAAGAGCCCAATTAATTATGAAAAGCAGAAAAAGTTATATATGAAATATATGTAATGTATATTACACATGACATGTGTGGATGCTTCGGTCCTTCTGAGAAGGGGGAACAAAATACTCCTATATTTCTTTTAGATAGGAGCAATTCTGGGTAGAAAGTAGTGTAGGTGAGTTGGTGTCTCCATCAAGCCACCAGGGGTCCTGTCTAACTTCTGGAGGTAATCTCTTCAGGATCCATATCCAGAGTGTTGGACATTTTGGCTAAGTAACCAACTGAGTCCTTGGAGTTTCCCCCATCCCAGGATTCTGTGACTTCTTAGACATTTACCACTTCTCCACCCTGGCAGCTGCATATTTCCACTAATTTTATTTGGAGTTTACGCCTTTCTATCCCCATACCTAATCCTGTCTTCCTTTACCCCTCCCCCTCCAATCTTGCATCTAGGTACCTCCCTTGTTCCCTCTGCCTCCCATGATTAAACAGTAGCTACAGATTAGGAAAATCTTCACTATCCCTACATCTGATAGAGGAATAATATCCAAAATATATAAAGAACACAAGAAGGTAGACTCTAAAAAAATCAAATAACCCAATTAACAATGGGGTACAGAACTGAAAAAAGTTCTTTTTTTTTTTCAACAGAGGAATCTCAAATGGTCAAGAAGCACTTAAAGAAATGTTTGACACCCTAATTCACCAGGAAAATACAATTCAAAATGGCCACCCAGTGATGGGGCCACTCACCCATCTCAAAAATTTTAACCCAGAATTGTTCCTGTCTAAAGAAAATGCAGGGACTGAGTGGAGCAGAGACTGAAGTAAAGACTACCCAGAGACTGTCCCACCTAGGGATCCCTCCTATCTGCAGACACCAAACCCAGACACTATTGTTGTTGTCAAGAAGTACTCGCTGAAAGGGCCTGGTATAGAGGTCCCCGATAGGTTCTGCCATAGTTTGTCCAGTATAGATGTGAATCCTCTCAGCTAACCATTGGATTGAGCCTGGGGACTCCAAGCGGGAAAGTTAGGAGAAGGAATAAATGGGATTGCAACCACATAGGAAGAACAACAATATCAACTAACCAAATGTCCCAGAGCTCCCAGCGACTAAACCACCATCCAAAAAATACACATGAAAGGACCGCATGGCTCTAGCTGCAGATGTAGCAGAATATTGCCTAATCCAGCATCAATGAGAGGGAGTCCCTTGGTCCTGTGATGCTCCAGCATAGGGGAATGCTAGGGCTGTGAGGTGGGAGTGGGTGAGGGGGGGCAGCACCCTCACAGAGGCGGGAAGGAAGGCGGACGAGATAGGGGGTTTGCGGAGGGGAAACTAGGAAGGGGGACATTTGAAACAACAAAACATCATCATCATCATCATCAACAACAACAATAACAACAACAAAAATGTCACTCCAAGAGTTTTAATTGACTTTTTCTTAGGCATCTTCAATTTGCTGGACAGTAGGTGGCGCTGTGCACTAGGGAATCAAATTCTGAAACCTGCCCTTAAGGCAAGGAAGAAAGCTGAAATTCAACCAGAATTGTTTTCTTTCCAGGACTAGAAATAATGGACGGTCTATCTTAGAAGCTTTCACAGACAGTAAAGGTTTTTAAAAAAAGGCTGAACTCTGAAAGTATATATTGTTTTCTGATCATTTTCCCTTAGGCCATCGTTTTCTCTTCTATTTTATACACATTTTTACTTTATACCAGATCTTCTTCAGATCTTTTTGTAGCTTCTCTTTCCCTTCCCCCATCCAACATTTTAAGTCTCTGAAATCCAAATTTGTCAATAATTCAGTAGTTTATTTTTTAAATGGAGGCATATACATAGGCGATGAAAAAGGAGACCACACACGAAAAATATGACATCCACACCTATTGTCATAAAAAATCCATATATTCTCCTTGTGAATTGTCAACTTGTTTACAGTTCATTACATCAGAATATCCAGTAATCCTTTCTTTGTCTTTCATAGGTTTAATTTGCATGTTTTAGCTACTCATTCTTTTTAAACACATTCTATTCCTCTGAGGAAATTTAATGACTTTTAAATGATGGGTGTATGCCTGTCAATCTTACAGAATATGATAGAATAATGAATACTTCTTACTAATTTTAATTCCTCCTATGAGAAAGCATATTATATTCTCATTTTACTTGTGTTGTCAATTTTTGTGAATCTCTCAGTTCAGAAATTTATCTTTTATTCTTGTGTTCATTGTTCATGTGTAGTAATATGCATTACAAAAAAATTAATCTTTTCTTAGTTTTCAAAATCACTGAGTCAAAATCAGTTTTGTCCTCACAGAACAGTACTGACTAATTTTCAGCTGAAGATGAATATACGTTTATACAGATATCAATGGAGATAGTCAAAGGCAAGATTTTTTTTCTTTTTTGCAATAATGAATTCATTATATTTAAAGAACAAGAAACACATAGAAGCTATAGGGTAGGAGCAGCGTACATGAGCCAGGCTAAAAGGTGAGAAAATCTCTAACAAAAGTACATTTATTGTACTTTGAAATTAGATAAAGTCTCAAGTGTCAAAATGATTATAATATTGGATACACAAAGTAATCAAACACCTTGGACTGAATTTGCGATAAACTGTATGGGAATGAAGATAGACATAACAATTGAATTTGTGGAGAGCTATATGTGATTTGCCACAGACCCTATTGCTACTTATCAATGGTCAGCCTTCAGGACAAGGTCATGCCCAGTGTCTAAAACATCAAAAGCAAGCTTTTAAGTCAAGCTAATGCATGTATAAACAAGGACAACTCATTGTGACTGCATTACACAGTTTTACAATGTCAAATATAATATAATATCTTGATTACTAGGTATTAAAATATGTATTCTAAGAGTCATTGATATGCACACTTTTCCCTGTATATGTTAAACCATAAAAGCATGATGTATATAAAGGTTAGTCTTTATAATTTTTTTCTTACCCGTCAGCTTCATCTCATGGACTTTCATTTTATAGTTTTACATAGGTTACTAAATTTCTCTTTCTACAAGTACCTATGGGCCTTTTTAATGTTTACTCATGTCCTTTTCTTTAGTACTTGAAGCAAAAAAAAAAAAAAAAAAAGATTTGGATAAGCCTTTTCTTTTTTCTAAGTGAGTAGAGGGTGAGCTTGGAAGGATAGAAAGAGTTTTGTTATTACACATATTCTGATTTAAGAAGTGAAGATTGTGGTGAATTTCAGTTCTTTTCATCACTCTAGGTCTCAGGACCAAGGATTTTCCTTTTATTTATTGTTGCTTTAAGTGTTGAAGAAAATATCCCAGTGACCCTAAAACGCAAGTCACAGAACAGTCCAAACATAGTGGCTATCCACAGAATGAAGGTGTGGTCTTATGTTATATAGGTTTGGTAGATGTAGTCACTGCATAAAGCTTTGTTGTAATAACATATGGCAAGGAAATCCCTATTTGGGTTTCTTCATCATTAATGTTAGGGATGATTAACAAACTAACAGAAATATTTAAATACAAACATGAAATCTAGAAAATTTAAAACCATCTCAAGAAAAAGAAAACCACTCTTATAACTGTTTCAAAATGTACCTGACAAAAAATAGCTTCAGAAGAAGGTAATACTTGTGTGAAGACTGACAGGAAACAGTGGAATATAAAATTTTTTCTCAAGTAAAAATTTTAATAACTTGTCAAGTGATTTTGCTGTATTATCATACTAATGGATTGTAAAATGATCACTACAACAGAAAGATTGTAGAAATAGACACCTACATACAAATTTAACTCAGATCTTATGTAAATAGACAATTGGCTTAAAATAGTTAAAATTCAAAATATATGGTTTAAAACTACATCCTTTATGTAAGGAAACACAGAAAGATATTGTCTTTCCCTTGAACATGGAACCAGGAAACATCTTGTTTATTGGATGATTGACTCAAAGAAGAATGAGATGCAGGAAGAATATGGTTCTTATTACATTAACTATGTTTGATAGGAAAGATATCTTCAACAAAATTCAGAAAACAGAAAAAATAAGTGCGAACATAAGTGGGAGAAAGGTGTATGTGTGTGTATGTGTGTGTGTGTATGGTATGCCCACTTCAATTTATTGGACCTAACATAGTCATTATACAAAACTAAGTATACAAATACAAATATGAGAAAAGTAACTAAGGAAATTTAGGCACTAATGAATGAAAAATTGTTGGAATAGTACTGTGCAAGGCTGTGGAAGAAACATCAAGAGTAATACTTTCCTAAAATCAGGGTAGAAGAAAAAAATCAGGGTAGAAGGTAAGAATCATCACTATTAAAATTGATCTTTGACTTCTAAACATGGGCTGTGTCATGTATGTTTCCATATTTACCTGTAAAATTAATAAATAATTTTTTTTACTAATAGAGTATAGGAAATACCTAAACATTTCAAGGTCTAAATGATGACTCACTCACCTTATGAATACTTAGTGGTTTTATTTCTCAATAAAAGTGACACAGACTAGTGGATGAATCCACAGATAGGTATCATTATTTTGACTACAACAAATAAATTTTACTACAAAAGAATGACACTGATGTAAAATGATTGAACCTAAATGGGTATTCCAAGCAAATGCTCCACTTCTCCATGTTCAAATATTTGACAGTATAGATGTCAAACAGAAATGTAAAAAAAAAACAAATAAATTAATTTTATTCTGATTTAAGGACCAATACCTCAAAATGTTATTATGATGTTATTATGATTCTATTTATATCTCCCTTTTTTTCTTTCTTTCTTTCTTTCTTTCTTTCTTTCTTTCTTTCTTTCTTTTCTTTCTTTCTTTCCTTTCTTTCTTTAGGTTTTGCGAGAACAGGTTTCTCTGTGTAGTCCTGGCTGACCTGGAACTCACTCTGTAGACCAGGCTGGCCTCAAACTCAGAAATTCGCCTGCCTCTGCCTTCCAAGTGTGGGATCAAAGGCGTGTGCCACCACTGCCTGGCTATTTATATCTCCCTAATAAAGATTATGGAGGAGTCAAGAGTGAAGGCAACCAGAAGGGCCATGTACAGAAAAGAATTTGAGATGATGCAAACATGGAGTACAGGAGAAATGTTCATTGCATCTCTCCAGAAAGATTTCATCAGAGGGTAAGAAAAGGAGATTTTTTTTTGTCCAGAAAATATTTCCTTTCCACAACACATTTTGCAGTTTCTAGGAAAGACTGTCCTAAGAATTTCGACCTGTAGGTTCTATTTTGCTATGGAGGTGTTATTATCAAATTTTGTCATGTTTTTGTTATTATTCTCTTAGAAGCCTTTCCTTTTTAAATGAGAGACAGAAAGGGGAGTTGATGCAGAGGGGGAGGAGATTTTGGGAAGAAAATAGAAGGGGTGGAGGAAGGGGGAAACTGTAATCAGGATTATTGAATGATATATCTATTTTCAATAAAAAGAAAACAAAATTTAAATCATCTGAGAATTGACTTTTCCTTTAAATAAAATGTCTTTTATGATCTACAACCCTTATTTCAAGATATCTGTAGTCTTTTTACATACAATTGTATTTTAAACAGAATCATTTTTTAAGGGAGGGAGAAATTACCACCTGCACAAACTGAGTGTATTTCTTCTCCCTTATTTTCTAGATGAAGTCTTATCACTTTGATCCTACTTCAGCCGAGTTTTCTTTGTGCTTAAACCATTTTTCTATCCAATGATCCTTCACACACACTCCTTAGTTATAAATCTTCTAGAATATCTGATGCAATCTGATATAACCTTAATCTCCTAATCATTAGACTATGTTAAAATATCTTTTCTGTAATAACGGTCAGCTTCACTATGGCCAGTTTTAAAAAGAATACTGAATAATTAACACACACACACACATTTCTGTGCCATGAACATTAAGATATAGTATTTGGCATGACACTTAAAATGTGCTATGTGTCACTGAAGCAAATATCATATATATACATATATGGATGGATGTGTGAAACATTCTTGTCTAAAGATTACATTGGTAGAAAAATTACTGAATGTTAAAATGAAAAGCAAAACGTGTTAGACATTCACACTGTATTTAAGAAAATCATATTTAAAGTTTTATTTTTAATCCTTCAAACCTCCTGAAAATTCAATGCAAAAAATTTAACTTTAAAAATAAAAGGCAGATTGATCCACGCCCCGACCCTGCCGCCCCGTTTTAACGCTGGAGTATTTTCCTTTCCTTTATAAAAGCAAATACTTAGGGCTCATTTATAAAGCTACATCTACAGAAAAGGAGCTCAACAGAAAAAAAAAAAAGTGTCTCCTAAAATTCGTATGATTGCGAATTCATTAGTTAATCGATTTAGGATTTCATCAAAACTTGAAAACTGAAGATGAATCCCGAATCGCACTGTACTCCTGTGACAACAGGAAGTTATCTCTGCCTGACAGTGCATCTCTGTTTGTGGCTCGGGGAAATTCTTAAAGAAGGGAACCTTTGGTCCCTGCGGTTTCTTTCTGTCTCTCTTTCTTTCTTTTTTCTTTTTTAATTTTTAAATCTGTATTGGTTATTCTATTTATTTACATTTCAAATGTTACCCCAGCCCCTTCCCAGTTTCCTCTCTGCAAATTCCTTATCCCATTGTCCTCCCCGCTGCTTCTAGGAGGATGCTCCTCGACCCGCCCCACCCACTCTTTCCTCACCGCCCTAGCATTTCCCTAAGCTGGGGCGGTCAAGCTTCTCTTTCCTCAGCAGGCTCATCCCATCCACTGCGCAGGTTTGTGATGTATTTCCTGCAGACGGTTTTGGGGCGCGGAGAGTAAAGCGGCCAAAAGAAAACAAAAAGAAAAAGAAAGAAAGAAAAAGTACGAAGGAGTTTTAAAGTGGCGTTTCAAAATTTCGTATTCTCTAGAGAGCATGCGATTAGTCTAGGAATATAATTTAAAAGATTTGTAAAAACGAAGGGAACATCGCCATAAGGAATGTCTATCATGAGCCCCGGACAGCATGAGGCTGCAGAGGAAAAATGACTAAACTATAGGGACTGAAATTTTCTTTGTGGTTTCCTCTGCACATCACTCCTTTGAGAAGTAGTTTACGAAGAAGCAATGAAATCACCGATGGTGAAAATTATTATGCATAAAGTAAATACTATATTTTCTAAGAATTTGGTATTTTAATGTACATCTAAGACCTTAACATTTCTTAAAATATACATCAAAGTTAGTACATACCTCACCTTTTAACAAATACTGTTGCATGATTCGATCCTATAACAGTTGTACATTTTACATAGTATAGTATAGAAAACAAATTGAAGCTTATAAACAAAAGGAAACATGAACCCCTGTAGTCTGTTACAGAGAGAATGATAGCTTTCTACAAGATTAGCAAATGGTCTACCTCTGAAATATATTTTCACACACATGTAGTTTTTAGGGTTTAGTTTTGGATGCCCAGACAGAATTTCATATGTTGCTGAAGTAATAAGTGAAATAATTAGGAAGCATTGGATAGTTTTGTTAAAATATTATTATTTTTATTGGTAAAGCTAGCCTATGTATTCCAAGACAATCAATAAATTCATACATTGTGTATATTTACCTGTTTGTCAATGAAGGTGCATAAAACAGAATCGAATTATTAGAACATTCATAAAATTTGCAGGAGTTTTTAATTTTTAGTTCTTGCTTCAAGGTATTTAACTAGGACATCACATATACTTGGCAAGTTTGTTTACCTCTTGGCTACATGTCTTAGGAAGAGGAGGGGTTTTATGACTTTCCTCGTTATTCCCTAACTGTAAAGTTTTGTGAAATCCTACTATTAATTACTCCATGATGATTGCATACAATTTTGAAAGCTAAATTATCAGTGGCCCCTGATAATGCAGGATTAAAATCTCAGGTACTTGGGAGGATGAGGACATTGTTTCTAGACTTGTGGACACCTCAGAATACCTTCAAGGTTATTGCCTTAATCTTACTGAAATTTTATCACAGAAGAATTTGATTCAGAACATGTGGTTCCTGAACAACTGGAATGGGAGCTATCCCAAGAGCTGTTGTTTATATGTTGTTGTGAGTTCTACTAGCTGGGTGGCCTTGTCTGGCCTCTGTGGGAGAAGAAGAACCTAGCCTTGCAGAGACTTGAAGTGCCAAGGTTTGAGGAGATACCGGGGTATCCTGCTCAGAGGAGAAGTAGGGGGATGGGGAAGCATTGTGGGAGAGGTTGACTGGGAGGCAAGCAGTAAGTGGGATGTAAAGTGAATAAGTAAAAAAGTACATTTAAGTTTAAAAAATATATAACTTTAACATCTTTACATCAAAAGAAACTTTAAATCATAAATTTAATAACAAACACAATAACGTTGGATATATAAAGTTAGTTTAGGCTAGTTTGAATAGACCTAAGAATTTATAGATCTTATTTATCAAAGATATCTTACTTATAAAACATGTTGGTATTTATTTAAAAATTCTGTACAAGCTTGATATTAGCCAAAAGACAGGTCATTAAACATACACCTTTAAGACAGATCCTTTTAAGCTAAGTAGACCTTTATAATCTTATCATTTTTATATTAGATAAAACAGAAGATATAATTATAAAAAAAAGAGTATTTAGTAGCTTTTCTGGAAGGTACCTGAACAAAGAGTATGTAATGTTTTTCTAGTACAGAATCTTGAGAGTCCATGTGATACTTGGAAAGCAAATAAGTATAAAGTAATAGACAGTGAATGATGCTGTGTCACTGGTTTGCCTTGCTGCTCATTGCTCATTTTTTGTTGTGCTTTCCTGATATTAATTTTCATTGAAGACACTGTGGCATTGGTTTTCCTACCTACTTCACTGATCATAATTTGTTGTGACTTAGTAAAGAAAAATGTACCAAAGAAATTCTGGTGGTGTTCTGGTTACTTCTTCTATTTCTCCAGACTCCAAGATTTATGCTGCTGCCTTAGATGGCTTATACCATATGGTTATCTTAAGATGATGGTGAAATATATGACATGGATTCTTTAACCTTAGTAATGTGGACTGCCAGGCATATGATCTTTATGTATCCTGATGAGATATCAGACAAGATGGATATAAGCAAGGTGGCTGTTATTTAAAACATCTTTTAAAATATACTATTATGTTAGAGACCTGATTTTTTTTTAAAAAAGAACATATACATAACAAAAAGTAAATGGAACTAGTGCCAGGGATTGCATCAAATTTCCCAGGTAATGCCTGTAGCATTAAGAAAATGGGAAATGTAAATGTGATAAGTGTGTATGAATATGGGAAAAGAATTTCCTGATATTAATTTTCATTGAAGACACTGTGGCATTGGTTTTCCTACCTACTTTACTGATCCTAATTTGTTGTGACTTAGTAAAGAGAAATGTACCAAAGAAATTCTGGTGGTGTTCTGGTGACTTCTTCTATTTCTCCAGACTCCAAGATTTATGCTGCTGCCTTAGATGGCTTATACCATATGGTTATCTTAAGATGATGGTAGTTTGCCTTTCACCAGTGAACATGAATTAATGTTTTTTGAATGTTTCACAATAAAAAACTCTGCAATGAAAGAATCCATAAATATTCCTAACAAATAAAGGGAAACGTTTCCTTATGATTACTAAAACTTCTTTTCTTTTTATATTCAGGCAGAGGTATGTTTTAATTGGAGTTCAGAAATGTTTTCTAAAAGGTGTAACAAATAATATTTTGAATAACCTATAGAGTTTAAATCAATTCACCAAAAAATATAAAACCTGAAGTTAGAATACTTGGTAAAATAATGAACTATTCATTTGAAGACAGTACAAAAAGAAATTCATTTAAAATACAAAATTTACATCTATTGAAATTCATATGCAAGTTTCAACATTCTCATTAAAATTGAAAATTAGGAAAGACACAACTTATGGAAGGATAAGTCTGGTATGTTCATAAAGTTAGTGTCCAGGTGATTTCCCTGCCCTGCCCAAAGGGACCTAGCAGCTGCCTACATCATTAGCTGCCTGAGCATCTGCCAGGTGTGTCAGGTGTGCCAGGTGTGCCAGGTGGTGTGCAGCTAAAAAGGGACCCCACCATCCTAGATCTCTCTCTGTTTTGTCTCTCAGTCTCTTACTGACTTATGCTCCCTCTCTACTGCCATTTTATCTGCCCTCCTTGATCTCCTTTTTGTCTGCTTGTCTACATGCACACTTGTCTGCATCTACCCCTTGCTCATGTTCTCACTCCTCTCCCTTCCCCAATAAATCCCTTTTATACCAGATCTGTTGCATGGCACAATATTTCAGGGGTGCACCTTGGCTCGACTTACCAATGGTGCCCCTCACAGCATTATATTTCACAACACATATACTTTTGACCAACAAAACGTGTACTCATTCAGTAAGTCCAATTTCTTTCTTTCTTTTTTATTTATTTAATTATTTAAATCACATCATAATTTACTTATTCACACAGGGGTTATAAACACAAAAAGGCAGGATGTGGGGAAAGGAATGACACCGGAGCATAGGTGTTCAGGGGGAGTACGGATATCATTCAGATCAGGGTATCAGCCGGGTGAAGGTTCAGGGGATAGGTCACTATGACTCTGCCTATGATTCACTTGTCCCTATCTTAGTTATTACTGTCCGCCGAGGCTGCCTATTTATAAGATCTAAGACATAACAAGGACATATGCTCCACTATGTTCATAGCAGCATTATTTATAATAGCCAGAAATTGGAAAGAACCCAGATGCCCTTTAACAGAGGAATGGATACAAAAAATGTGGTATATTTATACAATGGAATATTACTCAGCTATTAAAAACAATGAATTTGATAAATTCTTATATAAATGGATGGAACTAGAAAATATCATCCTGAGTGAAGTAACCCAATCACAAAAGAACATATATGGTATTCACTCACTGATTATTGAATTTTAGCCCAGAAGCCTGAAATACCCAAGATTCAACTCACAGACCACATAAAGCTCATGAAGAATGGTGACCAAATAGGGGAGCCTTCAGGCCTTGGAAGGAGTAACAAAATACTCAAGGGTGCAAATATGGAGACACAGTGCAGGACAGAAACTGAAGAAGAGACAGACCATTCCACCTGGATATCCATCCTATATGCAGTCACCAAAGGTAGACATTGATGTGGATGTCAGGATGTACATGCTGACAAGAGCCTGATATAGCTGTCTCCTTAGAAGTCTGCAAGAGGCCGACATACTCAGAGGCAGAAACCCACAGCTAACCATTAAACTGATCACGGGGTTCCCAATGGAGAAGATAGAGTGAAGGCTGAAGGAGTTGAGAGAATTCGAGACACCATGAGGAAAGCAACAATCCCAACCAACCAGAGCCCCCAGGGTCTAAACCACAAGCCTGGGAGCGCTTAGAGAGGGAACCATGGCTCCAGTTATATATGCAAGGGAGCTATATATAAGTGGGAGAAGAGATCCTTGGTCCGATGAAGACTGGACGTCGTTGTGGGGGGATACTCGAGGGTGGGGAGGTGAGGTACAGGGGAGGGTGGGTGGGGGTACACCAATGTGGAGATAGGAGGAGGGGGGAAGGGATAGTGAGTTCCTGGGAGGGAGGGGGGGAAATGGGGTAAGGAGAGAACATCTGAAATGTATAAAAAATTTACAATAAAAATTTCCAATTTAAAAAAAAAAAAAATCATATTTAAAGTTTTATTTTTAATCCTTCAAACCTCCTGAAATTTCAGTGCAAAAAATTTAACTTTAAAAATAAAAGGCAGATTGATATATGCCCGACCCTGCCGCCCCGTTTTAACGCTGGAGTATTTTCCTTTCCTTTATAAAAGCAAATACTTAGGGCTCATTTATAAAGCTACATCTACAGAAAAGGAGCTCAACAGAAAAAAAAAAAAAAAAAAAAGTGTCTCCTAAAATCCGTATGATTGCGAATTCATTAGTTAATCGATTTAGGATTTCATCAAAACTTGAAAACTGAAGATGAATCCCGAATCGCACTGTACTCCTGTGACAACAGGAAGTTAACTCTGCCTGACAGTGCATCTCTGTTTGTGGCTCAGGGAAATCCTTAAAGAAGGGAACCTTTGGTCCCTGCGGTTTCTTTCTGTCTCTCTTTCTTTCTTTTTTCTTTTTTAATTTTTAAATCTGTATTGGTTATTCTATTTATTTACATTTCAAATGTTACCCCAGCCCCTTCCCAGTTTCCTCTCTGCAAATTCCTTATCCCATTGTCCTCCCCGCTGCTTCTAGGAGGATGCTCCTCGACCCGCCCACCCACTCTTTCCTCACCGCCCTAGCATTTCCCTAAGCTGGGGCGGTCAAGCTTCTCTTTCCTCAGCAGGCTCATCCCATCCACTGCGCAGGCTTGTGATGTATTTCCTGCAGACAGTTTTGCGGAGCGGAGAGTAAAGCGGCCAAAAGAAAACAAAAAGAAAAAGAAAGAAAAAGTACGAAGGAGTTTTAAAGTGGGGTTTCAACAGTCCGTATTCTCTAGAAAGCATGGATTAGTCTAGGAATATAATTTAAAAGATTTGTAAAAACGAAGGGAACATCGCCATAAGGAATGTCTATCATGAGCCGCGGACAGCATGAGGCTGCAGAGGAAAAATGACTAAACTATAGGGACTGAAATTTTCTTTGTGGTTTCCTCTGCACATCACTCCTTTGAGAAGTAGTTTACGAAGAAGCAATGAAATCACCGATGGTGAAAATTATTATGCATAAAGTATAATACTATATTTTCTAAGAATTTGGTATTTTAATATACATCTAAGACCTTAACATTATTTAAAATATACATCAAAGTTAGTACATACCTCACCTTTTAACAAATACTGTTGCATGATTCGATCCTATAACAGTTGTACATTTTACATAGTATAGTATAGAAAACAAATTGAAGCTTATAAAGAAAAAGAAACATGAACCCCTGTAGTCTGTTACAAAGAAGATAGCTTTCTACAAGATTAGCAAATGGTCTACCTCTGAAATATATTTTCACACACATGTAGTTTGTAGAGTTTTGTTTTGGATGTCCAGACAGAATTTCATATGTTGCTGAAGTAACAACTGAAATAATTAGGAAGCATTGGATAGTTTTGTTAAAATATTATTATTTTTTATTGGTAAAGCTAGCCTATGTATTCCAAGACAATCAATAAATTCATACATTGTGTATATTTACCTGTTTGTCAATGAAGGTGCATAAAACAGAATCGAATTATTAGAACATTCATAAAATTTGCAGGAGTTTTTAATTTTTACTTCTTGCTTCAAGGTATTTAACTAGGACATCACATATACTTGGCAAGTTTGTTTACCTCTTGGCTACATGTCTTAGAAAGAGGAGGGTTTTATGACTTTCCCTGTTATTCCTTAACTGTAAAGTTTTGTGAAATCCTACTATTAATTACTCCATGATGATTGCATACAATTTTGAAAGCTAAATTATCAGTGGCCCCTGATAATGCAGGATTAAAATCTCAGGTACTTGGGAGGATGAGGACATTGTTTCTAGACTTGTGGACACCTCAGAATACCTTCAAGGTTATTGCCTTAATCTTACTGAAATTTTGTCACAGAAGAATTTGATTCAGAACATGTGGTTCCTTAACAACTGGAATGGGAGCTATCCCAAGAGCTGCTGTTTATATGTTGTTGTGAGTTCTACTAGCTGGGTGGCCTTGTCTGGCCTCTGTGGGAGAAGAAGAACCTAGCCTTGCAGAGACTTGAAGTGCCAAGGTTTGAGGAGATACCCTGGGTGCAGGTGCTTACCTGCTCAGAGGAAAAGGAGGAGGATGGGGGAAGCATTGTGGGAGAGGTTGACTGGGAGGCAGGCAGTAAGTGGGAAGTAAAGTGAATAAGTAAAAAAAGTACATTTAAGTTTAAAAAAATATATAACTTTAACATCTTTACATCAAAAGAAACTTTAAATCATAAATTTAATAACAAACACAATAACGTTGGATATATAAAGTTAGTTTAGGCTAGTTTGAATAGACCTAGGAATTTATAGATCTTATTTATCAAAGATATCTTACTTATAAAACATGTTGGTATTTATTTAAAAATTCTGTACAAGCTTGATGTTAGCCAAAAGACAGGTCATTAAACATATATCTTTAAGACAGATCCTTTTAAGCTAAGTAGACCTTTATAATCTTATCATTTTTATATTAGATAAAACAGAAGATATAATTATAAAAAAGTGTATTTAGTAGCTTTTCTGGAAGGTACCTGAACAAAGAGTATGTAATTTTTTCTAGAACAGAATCTTGAGAGTCCATGTGATACTTGGAAAGCAAATAAGTATAAAGTAATAGACAGTGAATGATGCTGTGTCACTGGTTTGCTTGCTGCTCATTGCTCATTTTTTGTTGTGCTTTCCTGATATTCATTTTCATTGAAGACACTGTGGCATTGGTTTTCCTACCTACTTCACTGATCATAATTTGTTGTGACTTTGTAAAGAAAATGTACCAAAGAAATTCTGGTGGTGTTCTGGTTACTTCTTCTATTTCTCCAGACTCCAAGATTTATGCTGCTGCCTTAGATGGCTTATACCATATGGTTATCTTAAGATGATGGTGAAATATATGACATGGATTCTTTAACCTTAGTAATGTGGACTGCCAGGCATATGATCTTTATTTATCCTGATGAGATATCAGACAAGATAGATATAAGCAATGTGGCTGTCATTTAAAACATCTTTTAAAATATACTATTATGTTAGTGACCTGATTTTTTAAAAAAGAACATATACATAACAAAAAGTAAATGAAACTAGTGCCAGGGAATGCATCAAATTTCCCAGGTAATGCCTGTAGCATTAAGAAAATGGGAAATGTAAATGTGATAAGTGTGTATGAATATGGGAACAGACTGTAGGTAATTTGCATTTCACCAGTGAACATGAATTAATGTTTTTTGAATGTTTCACAATAAAAAACTCTGCAATGAAAGGATTCATAAATATTCCTAACAAATAAAGGGAAATGTTTCCTTATGATTACTAAAACTTCTTTTCTTTTCATATTCAGGGAAAGGTATTTTTTAAATGGAGTTCAGAAATGTTTTTTAAAGGTGTAACAAATAATATTTTGAATAACCTATAGAGTTTAAATCAATTCACCAAAAAATATAAAACCTGAAGTTAGAATACTTGGTAAAATAAGGAACTATTCATTTGAAGACAGTACAAAAAGAAATTAATTTAAAATACAAAATTTACATCTATTGAAATTCATATGCAAGTTTAAACATTCTCATTAAAATTGAAAATTAGGAAAGACACAACTTATGGAAGGATAAGTCTGGTATGTTCATAAAGTTAGTGTCCAGGTGATTTCCCTGCCCTGCCCAAAGGGACCTAGCAGCTGCCTACATCATTAGCTGCCTGAACAGTTGCCAGGTGTGCCAGGTGTGCCAGGTGTGCCAGGTATGTGCAGCAAAAGGGACCCCACCATCCTAGATCTCTCTCTGTTTTGTCTCTCATTCTGTTCCTGACTTATGCTCCCTCTCTACTGCCATTTTATCTGCCCTCCTTGATCTGCTCCTTTTTGTCTCCTTTTCTACATGCACTCTTGTCTGCATCTACCCTTGCTCATGTTCTCACTCCTCTCACTTCCCCAATAAATCCCTTTTATAACAGATCTATTGCATGGCACAATATTTCAGGGGTGCACTTTGGCTCGACTTACCAATGGTGCCCCCTCAAGCATTATATTTCACAACACATATACTTTTGACCAACAAAACGTGTACTCATTCAGTAAGTCCATTTTCTTTCTTTCTTTTTATTTATTTAATTATTTAAATCACATCATAATTTACTTATTCACACAGGGTTATAAACACAAAAAGGCAGGATGTGGGAAGGGAATGACACAGGAGCATAGGTGTTCCGGGGGAGTACGGATATCATTCAGATCAGGGTATCAGCTGGGTGAAGGTTCAGGGGATAGGTCACTATGAACTCTGCCTATGATTACTTGTCCTTATCTAAGTTGTTACTGTCCCCAGAGGCTGCCTATTTATAACATCTATGACAACTCAGGCTAGTAAATTTCCACAGAAGCTGACTGTTTATAATAGTTTATAGCCTTCTGTTTCATTGTTTTTCCACAGAGACCCAATACTTTGTGTTAGCATGTATGTATGTCAGGCCTATTGCTGATTTTGGCCTTCAGTGTATATGCAGAGCTGCCCCTGACATCTCCTCCCTTCTCTAATTATACAAGGACCTTGGCGATTCTAATCTTGCGAACCCAGGGATAGAGGCCTGACCTCCAATAATTGAAGGGGACCTTGTAATGGCTCTAGTCCTCCTGTTGTTGTCCAGTGAGGCATGAGGGCCATACCCATCCCTAATGTCTTTTTCCTGGAGAGGGTATATTTTGCAGTCAGGAGGGATGCAGATAGGATGCAGTCAGGCTTGTCCCTCAGGGAACCCAGAGAGATATTTTTAACTTTTATTTATATTCCCTTGCAGTGTTTAGCCTCTCAGGCTAAGCAAGAATTCAGATGCCTGTCAGAAGGGTTCTGGGTGGCCCCTCTCTGCTTGGTCTAGGGGTGGACAGTAAGTCCATTTTCATATAAACAAAACAACTGAAGTCCATGTTGTTTTTTCCAGCAGTGCTGTTGATAAAGCTTACAAAATACTAAATACTAAAAATACTAAAATACTAACGTGGATACAACTCACAGTATTTTTTTTTTAACTCATCAACTTTTTTCAAAATTGTACTGTGATGAAGAGCCTAGGTTCTAGGTATTATTTATTAAATAAAGACACTTAGACTGGAATATATATTCATAAAGAATGAAATTTACCAAGAATAGAAATGAGAGGTGTGCTTTTTGCTTTTTGTTAACTTAATAAATATGTCTGGAAAGGAGTCTTAATGTGTCCATAACATTGGCCTGTAACAAGTCTGTAGAGTATTTTGAAGAGTGGTTGATGTAACAGTGCCATAACTACTGTGTTCCTCACCATTCCTGAACAGGAGCTATTGGATGGTAAAAGAAATCATGATGGTCAGGCTATGAGGAACAAGCCAGTAGGCAAAATCCATCACTGTACTCTACATCAGTTTCTGTTTTCACATTCCTCCCTTCACTTATCAGTGGGGTTAACTATGAGCTGAAATATGAAATACATGATTCCCTCTCCAAGTTGTTTTTGGTCATAATGTTTTATCAAAACAAGACTCCTAAGACAAAGTGCTAAACAGGCAGTGTTAGAGAAGAAATTTATAATGAAAATATCATGGGTGAAATATTTTTTTACGTTCACTTTTACTTTGCACATTACAGCATTAAATAGCTATCAGATAGATAGATAGATAGATAGATAATAGATAGATAGATAGATACAGAGAGACAGAGACAGAGACAGAGAGACACAGAGAGAGAGAGACAGGGAGAGAGAGAGCAAGAGAGAGGGGGGAAGGGAGAAATTGAGAGAGAGAGTCTCATTCTTAAAGAATCTGAATGACTCATGTCTGTTTCTTGCACCAATGTGTTTGATGCTATTAATCTTGAGTGCATAATTTAATTGAAGTCAATTGTTCACCAAACAACTCATTGTAAAATGAGTTACAACTTATGAAAGCTGCCATAAAGGAGATTTATAGATATCTCTCAAAATTGAAGTCAGTTCTCCTGTCATGGCTCCCCCAAACCAGTATTTATATAAGGCTCTGTAATATATGTAATCCCAACATTTTCCAAGCTTCCTTGGCCTTGAACATTACTGAATCCTACTGAATATGAGCAAGTACTATCCCATATCAGGAAATGTTTCACTTCAGCAAAAGTGCCCAATATGAGGGGACTGTGATGCAGAATTTCTTATGAAAATCCCACACTCCCTGTAAATTTCATTTATATCTATGGCAAGCCTTTTGAATGAGAAAAATCACAGTATGGATCTATTTACCATGTGGCATAGGATATTGAGCTTTCTTGTTATATCAGCAGTGGGATGTTCTGTACAGTGAATAGTGAACAATGCAACTAAGGCTGGCTGAGTCCACTATTTAGATAGAAGAAATATCTATCCTAGGAGTTCATGAAGGAATTTACCCTTGAGGCTGTCTTATTTTACAGAATTTGTCATGGCATGCTTGCATGAAAAATTACAGTCTGTCTTGTAAATTAAGAAATACCCTGAAAACTGTTGATGGTTTACAGAAAACAGTTCAATATCCAGAAGTAACATTAGAGGGTTTTAGAATTGGCAATTTCATGCAGAATGTCTGTCCACTGTGATGTATTAAGAAATACACATGCAGACAAGATGACTGTTCAGTATAAACTTATTTGTTTCAAGAAAAAATGCAGTAAGAATGTGCAGCCAACGTTCTCTACATTAACCTATCATTTGCTTGTCAATTTGGGTAAAACACAGAGGAAAATAGCTTATATTTCCTTATAGTTCATAGGATACATGGGAAAGAGAAATAAGTTTTATTTATGATAAAGAACCCTTTTGGGATCCAAAGTCTCAGGACATATAGGAAGCATCAGATGAGAAAAACCAAATAAAGAAAGGTAAAGTGATGATAAAGTAATAGAGTAACAATAATGGAAGTTGATGGCTAATTTAGCAGTTCTGACAGGACTGTGTGCACCAGAATTTACAAATGTCAAGTAGTCAGGGATACTGGGACACAGGTGGGGCTTTAGTAATTCGGGAATGTCTGTTTCATTATATAAACTGTGAATTAGGTGATGTTTTGGAAGCCTTCAATGACCCTGACTAGCATATAAAATTATTTCTTAGGTTACTGAAGAACCTGGAGTTCTTGGATTGCCTGAACTACCTGTCAGTCATGCAGTTGCAGTGAGCTTTAGAATCGTGGCTTTTATGAGTAGTCACTTGGAAGAGTTTTTTTTTTTAAACTATCTGTTGAAATAATTATTTAAAAATGGCCACTGCTCAAGCAGACTATCTAAGCTGTGGCAGCTCTGCCTAGCTCAGCCGCCATGTTCTGTGGCCAGAGATCATGTGCGTGCTGCAGCTAGAAATGGCCCCACAGAAAATATCAGCCCTGCCACCCATGAGATGTCAGCATGGGAGATGGCTCTGTCAATCTTCCACACTGTCTCCCAAGGCTGGGCATTGCCCAGACCATTCCGCCATCCATGTGTGCCCAGTAAGAGAATGAGACTCTAATTCTTATAGATTAATCGAAGGCTTTATATGTTTGGTAATGATTTAAAACAAGATGCCCATACAAAGAGAGTTGCATCCCAATTAGCTAACCTAATTATAAGTTGTTCCCCATGACTGCTCGCCATACTGTGTGGTTGTCCATTCTCCTACAACTCTGCCTCTCTAACTTCTCCTCTATCTTTTCCTCTTCCTCTCCTAACTCCCCACCTTAGCTCCTCCTACAACTATCCTCAACTTTTTTTTCAGTTCAGTCATTATTCCCTCCCAGTTCACATTCTACAATTCCTTAACCCATTCCTCCTCCCCTGTCTCCAAAGGATGTCCCCACCCCTACCACACACTCAGTCAGGCTTCCCCATTCCCTGGGGCCTCAAGTCTTGGTTAGTACATCTTCTCTTTCACTGAGGCCAGACCAGGCAGTCCTCTGCTGTATATGTGTCAGGGGCCTTGGAACAGCTAATGCTTGCTACCTGGATGGTGGCTCAGTGTCTGAGAGATCTCAGGGTTCAGATTAGTTGAGACTGCTGGTCTTCCTATGTGGTCACCCTCCTCCACAACTTATTCCAGCCTTTCCCTAATTCAACCACAGGGGTCCCCATCTTCTGTTCATTCATTGGGATAGAGAAGAAAGTAATCACAGGAGGCAGGGAGTGAGGGACCTTGGTGAGAAAGGGGACAGGGAAGGAAGAGGGAACATAGTCAGGTATTGAGAAGGGTAAAGGAATGAAGCCCTGAGGGTTAGCAGAAAGAATGGAAACAGGTAACTTTGTGAGATAGGAGGTAGGTGACCATCTAGAATGTACCAGTGACCTGGGATAGTAGTATGGGAGTTTGGTTACAGTAGTTGGATGGTTATGGCAGGAGAGTACAATTTAAAGTTAGCTGGATTATATGGCAGGACACTCATTCAAACAGACAAAAATTAACATTTAAGAATAGGATAAAACCTTTTAAAAGAAATACTAGGAAGAAAACTAGTATGTAAAATACAGACTATATTTTAGTTTGGCAATTTTCTATGTAAAATGAAACAAATTGCCTAGTAAATATATATATATATATAATTTTTTTACTAATAACCAGTACAGTGCTACATAGATGGCTAAGTGGGTAATGTGATTGCTCTGCAAGCATCAGTCAGGTCCTCAGCATGTTCATGAACAGCAAGTGTAGTAGTGCCAGACTGAGTACATCTCCAGAATGAGTGCTTATAGTCAGGAGTAACCCTAAATCTAATTTGCCAGCTTAGCCTTATTGATGGGCTCCTGATTTAATGAAAGAATGAAAGACATTGTCTCAAAAAAGGGACTATGGAGAATCACTCAAAAATAAAACCTAGGTCAAACTTTGCCTTCCCCATGCATGTGCATGTATGTTTAAACTGATTCATAAACACATGTGCATACACACAAACACACAGACACAGCAAGGAATTTGTGAAGATTCTTAATGATACAATAATCTTAATTTAGGTGATAGTAAAATGAACATCTCAATAAGTATGAAATTCAACACACTAATCAAAGTGGACTACATTAAGTGATAAAATCAAATAATCAAAACAAAATGCAATGTAATTTTATTTATGTGGCTCTACATTAAGTAAAGCACAGTAAACAACTATTGGCTCAGAGGATTTGCATGAGACACAAGTGATATAGGTCAAATGTAATGAATTCCTGTAAACTGCTGGGACCATCTCATAAGAAAGTGTAGAAATATATGCTTAATAATATTTTTAATTCCACTAAATTTTGTACAACAAAAATTAAAATTGTGTTGAGTATAAACTTTTCAAAAGGATATGATTAGATGATCCCAGGAAGACATCATGATAAAGCAGTAAGAGTTTACTTTAAACACATGAATAGTCTCATTGCAGGAAGTGGTGGGCATAGAAAAATGGAGCTGAGTATTCAGTAAACAAATGGAGATTCAAACTAAAGGAGAGCAATCAATGTGTTTGGTAGAGTTTTTCTATGTGTGCACGAAAGTGTGCATTGTGACATTATTATGAATGTATTTTGTTTTATGTGGTAAACTTAATGGACTCTAATTTATTACAGATCATGAGGAAAGTGTTTGGAAGATAATATAGTAGGTCAATTAGTTTGCTATTATATGTGTATTGTGGTAGGCTACTTGTAAGTACTCATTTAATTCAATACATCTCTGTGTATTTATACACACACCCATACACACACACACACACACAAATTAGGACACGGATCATCATGGGTAAAATATTTGCATATAAAGGAATAAGTATACTCACAGGACTTGCTATCAGTTGACAGAATTTAGATTATAAGAGACAACAATAATTAGAACACCTGTGTGGGACCTAAAATTATGTCTGGAAGTTTGGTAAGGTAGAACAAGTAGAGACCCGGAGACTTGGTGGACACACACCTGAGGCTTAGGTGACTATCAGCTCCCTGCCAGACTCCTGACTTAGAACACATGTGCCATGCTTCTCACATAAAAGAAATGTGACCACAGGTCATGTAGTATCAAGACATAGGTCTCCATGGTAATAATGTACCTAGAGACCTGGAGGGCATAGCCAATAAGCTTCTTTCCCATATATTCCTCCCTGCAATGAGAAGTGGGTGGGCTTTATGCATCCCCTTTCCACCATTACAATAATGGTTTGGAACCACAGGATGTCTCTTTTCATGGGGTTCCTCTGTGGGGAGTCATGGAGAAGACCTTTGCCTACAGAGCAGTTGTTTAATCTCCTGTAAAAGGCCTCTCTGCACTTCCAGCCAGAACCAACCTCTGACAAGCCAAGGACCAGCTGGAGGTAAATTGGAGTTACATAGCAGGAAAATCTGCAGAAAAGGTTGAGAAAAGATTGTAGGAGTCAGAGGGATGGAGGACATCAGGACAACTTGCCCTACCGAATCAAATAAACAGGGCTCATGAGGGCACAGATAAAATTAAAAGGCAAATACTGTGCCTACATAGTTCTATTCCAGGTACTCTGCATATATTTTATGGCTGTTAGCTTGTAGTTTTGAGGGACTCCTAACAGTGAGAGGTATTGTGTCTCTGAATTTTTGGTACACATTTACTCCTTTTGGATTGCCTTGTGCAGCCACACATGTGGTCTTTTGCCTTGTCTATTGGTTGTTTTCCTTGGAGGATTTTTCAAAACAAAACAAAACTTTTTTCTTTTAAAAGGAAATGGAGGGGGAGTGAATCTGGGGGAAAAGGGAAGTGTGTGTCAGGTAGCTAGGAGGAAAGTTGGGATAGGAAACTGTGATTGGTATGTATTATATGACTGAGAACAAAAATCTGTTTTCAATATAAAAAACATAATAGTGAAAAGAAAGAAAGAAAAGCAAGTGAGGCAGAAAGTTTTTCAAACTCTGGTTTTGAGAGGAAAAAAGTACTAAGACATTCCAGTCAAGTCACGCTTTGAGAAGGGACACATTGCCTCTTTAATTTGTATGACACATTAACTCTCAGACTGCAGGAAGAAATAACAATGATACCCTGTAATAAGACTCTACAAATCTAAGTCTAATTTATAAAAGGGAGTCTAAAGTGTTTTCTCCTTTCAGAAAACAAATGCATAGGCAACTTTTTCACTAGCTACAGCACATAGAACATACACCAACTGTGATTTAAGTTATTGAGTATGTGGTACTGGCTTCAGAGCAAGATACAGGCAAGAAAGGGTGATGTCCCAAGTGTGTTGTGTTCAGAAATAATGTCTTACCTTTCAGTTCCAGGAATTATCAATGGCAATGGTAATAGACAATACTAATTTTGGTGTCTCTTTGACTCTCTGAGAAACAATTTTTAAAGGCAGGGTTTCCATCTTTAATAATTGGATATTTTATTTATTTACATTGCAAGTCCCCCCTTCCAGTTGCCCCTCCAGAAACCCCCTATCTCATCATCTCTGCTACTACGATGGTATTCCCCATCCACCCTCCTACTCCTGCCTTCTTGCCCTGGCACTCCCCTACACTGGAACATAGAGCCTTCACAGGACCAAAGGACTCTCCTCCTTTTGATGCTCAACAAGGCCACCCTCTGCTACATATGTCCAAAAATAATGAAGAATGACACATGACCATGGATTTGGGGAAAGGAGAAAATGGATTCACTGCTGATAGGACTGAAAACTGATCCAGCATTTGGTTTACTTTTTTGATAACTGTTCCTTCACTTAACATTTCAATTAAACAGTTTGAGAATTCTCTTTACTGGCCAAAACAAACAAACAAACAAACAAACAAAAATAAAAGAGACAAAAAAACCAAAACCAAAACCCAGAGTTTCCTATGGTTGTAACACATACCTATTTGTTAGATATACAGCTCTTATGATGAGATATGCACACACACACACACACCACACATTGTGTGTGTCTGTCGGTGTGTGTGTGTGTGTGTGCATTGTAAGCAAACATAAAACATAAAATATCTTTCCCTGGCACTATCCTTAGTTGAATATTTTATGACAATTTATGGCTTTTGAGAGAGGAAACTTCAGCCTTGTCTAGGTATGTTAGATACAATCAAAAGTGGTCAGCCTTAAACACATATACATATCAATATATTTAAATGGATTAAGCAGGTTGTATTTATCCTTTATAAATCTAACACACTGTTCTTTAAAAGAGAGAGAAAGAGAGAAAGAGAGAGACAGAGAGAAAGTGAGAAAGAGAAAGAAAGAGAGAATAAATAAGAAATCATGCAATACCAATTCACTAGTACAGACAAATCTTATATTTCCAGTCATTTTTCAATCATTTGGCAATACTTATAAACTCAAATTTTTCCCAAAGTTCCAGAAATTATCAGAGACTCTTGCAAACCATTCTAGTAATATGCTATTATTAGAGAGTTTTGAAGAATAGGACTTGGGAATTCAAGTTGAGATTATTAGAAGGATATTCTAAATGCAATTGTGGAATTGCAACATTTTCTACTGTGTCTTCTCTTTTGGGCCATTAAATGAACATTACCTACCACAATACATAATCTCCAACATTTTCTGCTTCTTGCAAGTACCAAAAGTCATGGGACCAATCAACACTGAGAATAAATTTGTAAAATTGAGAGCATAAATTTTCCATATTTATTATTTTCTTCAATTATAGAGTATATAGTATAAAAAACATATTATACATTATAATAATTATTTTATGTGATATTTAACATGACAAATATTAAGTGAAAGAAATGTATAACCAATATATCTATACCCATAACTATACTGATACTGATTATCTATCTATCTATCTATCTATCTATCTATCTATCTATCTATCTCTTCCATGTTTTCCAAAAATTACCATGTAGTACTCTGCTTGAAAATATAAAAAAATAGTTTGTTAGGAGATGTGTGGTGGACAGTAAAACATAACTGGAATCTGAAAATTGCATATATATCTGAGGTTGAAAATTTGAGAATGAGTCCTAAATATTAAATTGTTTACCTGAGGCAGACATACCTGATATTGGAATTGTGGATATTCTTGATAAATAGTATGGCATTCTCTTTCTACATATAAGTATAATATACAGGCCACAGTTTTACTTCTGTGAATCTGTGAGATAGTGTGGAGGAGAAGGGCTTACCAAATTAATATGTTAAAATACAAAATTATCCTTTTTGTTGAAAATAGAATCTTTTCTCACACAGAATATATTTATTATAATTTCATCTTCCTCCACATTTGCCAATTACTCTCCAGTTCTTTTCTGTCTGAATCTGCTCCTTTTCTGTATGTTATTAGGAAAGAACAGAGTTCTAGGAGATAACAACCAAATATGACAAAGTAAAATATAAAGAATGAAGCAAAGGATTTCATATGAATGTTGGACACAGTAACTTAACCGGGAGGACAAAGTCCCAAGAGTATATAATATAGTCAGAGACATACTGGTTCTCATATTCATGATTCCCATTAAAATTACTAAGCTAATAGCTACAATATATAGGCAGAGGACCTGGCATAGAACCATGTCTAACCTATGCTTGCTTCTTCCATCTCTATGAGCTCACATGTGCTGTGTTTAGTTGATTCAGAGGGCTGTGTTTATTTCTGATGTCCTCCATTCCACTTGACTCTGACACTCTTTCTGCCTTCTCTTTCACAGAAGTTCTTAAGCTCCAAAGGGAGAAATTTAATAAAGATCTCCAATTTAGACTCTTTGTCTATGTTTAATGTCTAGTTGTGAGTCTCTACATCTCTTCCCATCTGCTCTGGAGGAAGCTTCTCTGATATTGTCTAGCTAAGGTACTTATCTATGAGTATAGCAGAATATCATTATTAATCATTTCATTTTATTTTATTTACAAGTTGTATTTGATTTTAATGAAGGAATTTAGGCTATCTGGTCTCTGGTTCTTAGTTTCTTTAGCAGTATCAGGTATGGGTCAGTGAGCAAGATAAAAAAGTGAATAAGTGCAAAATAGCAAAAATGTTGAACAAGAAACCAAACCATAGATTTCATGAGAACCAAAGAGTATTATGTTTTATAGGAAAATTAATAAACTATAATAAAAACAACAAAAAAGACAAAATTTCCAAGTTCTGAAATATTCACTGAAATTTCTTCCCAGTGATATCAGTCTTTTACATTTTATATTAAGAGCCTTAATCAACTTAAAAGTTTTTCTGTAATGATGTAGTCATTTTCTCCTCCTGGAGCTACATGCTTTGAGCCTGAAAGAATATGGAATAATATGTAAGGGAAAATTGAATTTGCCATAAAGGCCAAGAAACAAAGACTCCAAGACATAAAGTGGCCAGGGATAGTCACCCCACTCAAAGTGACTGCATGGGTGATTTATTTTCTCTAAGTGGAACCCACTTCCTAGTAGCTTGGTGAGTTATGAACTTACTGGTGAATTCATTCAACATTGATGAGTTCAGCATTCTCATACTACAGTTACCTAATGGTATTCAGAGCTGGGATCCAAAGTTTCCACACTAGAGGCTTCAGGGATGTGCTAAAAACAATTCATAACAAAGCTTTCTATTTAAACAATAAATATTTATTTTGTCTTATTAGAGAAAGTAGAGGGTTTTAGATAAGTCTCACGAAGAACACAAAATTGCAATCTTGATCCTGTTAGTAATCCTTTCCTTTTATATACATTATAGGTAATAATATAGCTTAATTTATTGTATTTTGCTTTGTTGCATCAGCCCTGATTTTCCAGCTTTTGCTCTGTGACTTGTTGTCCCTGCAATTGGCTATTCTCAGTGTAGCACTATGTTTTGCAAATGCAATGCCCTGCTCAGTAGTTTCTTTCTAAAATATTGGGCATTATTTGGAAATTTTAAAACTTTAACTGATCATATGTACTTTAAAAAGTGTAGATCATTGAGGGGTTGCTTGTGGAAAACATTACAAACCCATATCTGCCTGCCTCACTTTCCTCCAGGTTATTATGTCCTACTACCATACGATATTTATTCAATGGTTCAACAGCACTGGTGCATACTGAGCATGAACTGAAACCTATAAAACTGAGAACCAAACACTTTTTTCCTGGAAATTGATTATCTCTTTTGTTTTATGGTAATGTGAGAATGAAATCTGATGAGCAATATATTAACTTCTAAATAGACTTTAGAAAGATCCTCAGAGTCCTGGGTAATCAATGTTAGAATGAGGAAAATAAACAAGTTTCTGTTGCTGCAATAACGTGCCATGACCAAAAGCAACCTGGAGAGAGTGGGTTTATTTCATTTTACATTTGCCAGGTCTCACACTGTATCAGTGTGGTAAATTAGGGATGAAACTCAGTGCAGGAACTTGGAAAGAGAAACTGTAGCAGAAATAATGAAGAAACGCTGCTTACTGGTTTTCTAACTATGGCTTGCTCAGTCTGCTTCTTTAGACATTTCTAGGTCCAACTATCCTGGGATGGTAACATCAAGTCTGTGAGGACAGACATGCCCACAAGCCAGTCAAGTGGAAGCATTTTCTAAATTGATGTTCTGGCTTCCCAAATGACTTCAGCTGTTATCAAACTGATGTAAATAGTAACTAACACAGTACTGTTTGTCTTCATGTTTCTCCTGAAATTTTTTTTTCGTAAGATATTGTCAGCTACATTAAATTAGGTACATATAAAAATGAATATTTTTATTGTTTTGTAGGCATTTGCATGTGAGTAAAGAATTTTAATTTTTTTAAAAAAGACATCATCCTATGGGTATAATATACTAAGTAATAACAAACACTTTTAAAATTATAAAACAGGTTTTACCAGACTGCAGTGCATGTGATTAGTATAAGTATTCAATAAAAATTTTACACACATATAGTTTCCAACTGAATACCAAGAACACATTTATATTAAAATACCACAAGGCAAGCTTGATGGTGCTCCTATATCCTATCTCCCAATGTGCCTTAGCAAGAAAAATCAATGGAGATTTGTAGTTTAAGACAGGAAACATAAAAATAATAAAAAGAGTACATGTAACAAAATAATATAAAAGAAATAAAATAATGAAGTCTAAACAGACCTTTAACAAATTAGTGGATATTATCAACATTTAAACAATAAAAATAAATAATAGAGGACTTACTTACTCAGCCGAGTTAGGTTGGAAGAATGCCACATTTTGTGGCTGGTTTAGGATGCACATACAGTCCCTATCTCAAAAAGTAAAAGTGTAATAATGTATGTGGAAGAGTGTGTGTGTGTGGTGTGTGTGTGTGTGGAGAGAGAGAGAGAGAGAGAGAGAGAGACAGAGACAGAGACAGAGACAGAGACAGAGAGACAGAGAGAGAGAGGCAGAGAGACAGAGAGAGACAGAGAAAAGTGATGCTAATATCTCAGCTCATAAATGCACATGCAGCAAATCTGACAACCTGAGTTCAATGTCTGGGACTGAAATTGTACAAAGAAGGAACAAATTCTCACAAGTTGTCTTTAGCATGTCTGGAGTTCTGATCAAGCTCTGCAACTTTAATTTCAGGAGGCAGGTTATAAAGACTCAGCAAAATGGGAAGTTTAGGCAAGGGTCATTGCTTAGGGCTATCCCACTATTGAATCCTTATTGTCTAAGACCGTCCCACTGTTGTATCCAGTTCCCAGGAAATACCAGATGTTCTTTAAATTCCTGGGACCTGAGATCCATGAACATCCTTTCTTAACCTTGTACTGACTAGGCTTTCCAGAACAGCAGGTAATTTCCTGGGTTTGGCTCCCGGCACAGGTTGCTACTGAAGTCTGGTGACCTGATATCAATCCCTGAAATACCCATGAACAATGTTGTACAATAAAAGATTCAAGATTCTTATCCTATGACTACCAGATACACATACATGAAACATCTTCTCTCTCACACAAAGACATAAGAGTTGTCATACTCATAAAATGAATGTCTTCTGGAAAGTTGATATAAATCACAAACTGGAATCTTTACCAGGTTTACATACAGTTGACTGAAAACAAATCATACACTAAAATAGAAAAGCTAATTTTACTAAGACATGTGGAATAAACCCAGATTCAATCCATTTAGCCTCAGGTGAACTGAAGTGAAAAAATAGCAAACACGAAAGAAAAAAATCTGAAGATCTACTGAATTCCCTTATAATCAAATACTTTGGGATTTAAAACATCCTATCAAAAAAGGTCAAATTGAGTCTGAGATCACTCAATGGGTAGTGGTTTTCCATTATGTAAGAAGATATGAGTTCTAATTACTAATACCCTGTATAAAGCCAAGCTTGGCTGCATGAATCTGTTACCCCAATGTTGGGGATGTTGGGAACGATCCACTCCTAGATCCTGTGGGCTGCACAGTCTAGACAGTAGGTGTGCTACATCTACAGTGAACAGAACCTGGACAAAAGCATCAGCTGGATTGCAATTTAGGAAGACTCATAAAGCATAGCAGAACTCTGGCTTCTATACCTCTCTTGTCCTACATATAAGCATGTATACAAATAAGAACCACACACAACACACACACACGCCACAAAGAGAGAGAGGGAGAGAGAGAGAGAGGCAGAGAAGAGAGAGAGAGAGAGAGAGAGGAGAGAGAGACGGAGGCAGGGAGGAAGGGAGACAGAGAGAGAGAAGTAGGGTAGGACTGAGAGAGAATGAAATGAATGAATGCGAAAAACTAAAAAAAAGCAAGCATGACCTACTGGCCTACAATTGTGGATTTGAGAATCTAGGGCAGCAACTTTGAGGTCCTACTGGATATAGGGAAAACTCAAGTAAAACAGAGTAAACTATGACTTGAAAATTATAATTTAAGGACATATTTATAATATTTAATGATATGATATAATAACAAACATGATGTGTTTGTGTGTGTGTATGTGTGTGTGTTTGTGTGAAATGTTTGTGTTTGTATGTGTTTCCTGTACTTTTTATTTATTTTTTTTCTGTTTTATACTACCTGCTCATCTTCTAGAGCGAGAAAGAAGTTATGGATTTGAATAGGAAGAAAAATTCGGAGAATTTTGGAACAGATGAGGGAAGATGATGAGAATATAATGTAAAAACTTACATTCAATAAACATTAGAAAAATTAATCTTAGAATAAAAAAGAACAATCTATGGCCTTATTATATTTAATATCTTAAAAGTGTAAGAAAAGGGAAGGCGTATTACACAAGTTTCTCTAGAGGTATAGAACTGATAGGATGAATATATATTATATATGCTTTTATACACAAGGGGATTTAGTAGAATGGCTTACAGACAGTTATTCAGCTACACCTACAATATTTTTTTTTTTAATGAAAACTCCAAGAATGCATTGATTTTTCTGTCCACATGAGAATTGCATTTGTCAGCTAGTCTTCAATTTTTTTTTTTTTTGTTGATTGTTTGTTTTCTTTTGTTTTCACAGTCCTGAAAATGTATGCTCTAACGCCATTGAAGGAATGGACATGCCAGTCAGATGAAGGTAAGCAGGCAACTAATGAATACCTCTTTTTTCCCACATGACATTTATTTAAGATGCTTGGTAATGTGTGGTCCATATTAAAAGTGGTTCTTCCTACTGTAAAACATCTGGATTAAAGGTGGGATTTTCTAGTTCAAAAGAATGGGATTAATGATGAGTCTTCATACTTCAAATGATTTATTTAAGCATAATCTTTTACAGACCTATCCAGGTATTTCAGTTACTTAGTTCCACATATAGTCAAGTTTACAACAAAGAATACCCAATGCAATATGTTTCTTAATTAAAATTGACAAAAGTGTTCAATAGCTATTTTTCTAAGAAATCTATGCAGAGTTTTCAACAAACCTATTAAGAATCCATTTGAAATCTTAAGAAAATTTGTACTTCACATACACAGTAAACATAGCTCAAATCAGGGATGCCCACTCTTAAGAGTAAAAGGCAAACAGGAAAAAATGCTGTGGTATCCCCTTTATATGGGAGACCACAAGTGGCAAAGAATAATGACTAACAGGCAAGTAGATTTCCTCATTGTGCTCCCTTTTCTCAAATTTGGAATGATAATAATTATTTCTTGCAATTAAATGATGGAAGTATGTGATCTGCTTTTTTGATTTTGATTTTATAGGGACTGCAGTTATGGCATTGCATAAAATCTCAGAATAGACTTTGACTCTTAAACTTCTCTGAAGTAGAGGCTTCAGAGATAAGTTCATATAGAATATAAGAAAATATAATTTTGTTTTTATCAAGCAGTGGTAGCTCACACCTTTAATCTCATTAACCTGGAGGCAGAGCAGGTAGATTGCTTTGAGTTTAAGGCCATCATGATTTAAAGAAGTTCCAGAAGGCCTTCCTGATTGGAGGCCCAAAGATACCATTGTGTAGAAGTGGCTATGAAATTTGCCTCCACAACTAAGGAAAGCCCTGAGGCCAGATGTGTATAAGACTTTTCCTTGCTTTGGGGCCCATTGTGTGAAGCTGTGAAGGTGAACTCAGGATTGTCTTGGAAACTTGAGGATTCCAGAGCCATAGGATACTTGCCGAGGAAAACTGTTGTCAGAGTCTGAAAACAATCCAAGACAGATAAGTGTGCTGCAGTCAACAAAGCTGAAATGAGTTAGAGATCTGAAGAGAGCTTTGATGTCAGATATGTTCAGAGATTGCTCAAAGTCTGCATAGCTGGTTTTTGATCTTTCTTTGGTCTTATATTTTCTCACTGTGCTCTCTTTACCAATTTTGGAAGGATAATATATATTTTGTGTCATCATATGTATGAAGTATGTGATCTGCTTTTTTATTTTGATTTCACATGGATTACAGTTATGAGATTAAATACATCTCAGAAAAGACTTTGAAGTAAGTTTGTGTCTGTTATATACTATGGAAACTTTTGAAGTTGCACTACATGTAGTTCTGCATTATATTATAGCTACAAGCGTATCCTGTCTAGGGAGTGGAATTTGGTGGTTTTAATAAGGTATGGCTCCATAGATTTATGTGCTCAAATGCTTGGCTATTGAAAGTGACACTATTAGAAGATTTTGGAGGAGGTATGTCACTGTGAAGGTGGGCTTTGAGGTATCCTGTTCTCAACCTACACCAAATGTGACAGACAGCCTCTTACAGACCAAGATGTCTTAGCTCCTCTAGCACCAAGTATGTCTACAAGCCATTATAATTACTGCCATGATGATAATGGAATAAAACTCTGAAACTGTATGCCAGCCCTAGTAAAATGATTTATTTTGTAAGAGTTGCCAGGGTCCTGTTGTCTCTTCAGAACATTAAAATCCTAACTAAGACTGTTGCTTACAAAAACCATGGATATCTGTCTGGGGCTGTCCAGCGGGGACTGTGGGCTGACAAAGCCAGCTTGTTTCTGACTTTTTGCTTTCAAGGTTGTGCTCTAAGGTTTTGACATCAAGATCCAATATCAGACTCCAACAACTCAATCACCACTGTGTATCTATTTTTATTATTTCTTGCAACAGATACTGTTAGCATTCTGTTAAACTCCACCTCCACAGTTACCTGGCAACAGCTAGGTATGCTCCTCCCCAAAGCTACTTGGCAACAGATAGCCCTGCCCACTATTATAAGAAGGGCTGTCTGCCCCCTCCTCTCTCCCTTGTTCTCTTGCCACTTGACCCTTGGGCCTGCAGGTTCCTGTTTCCCCTTCCCTTTCCCCTTCCCCTCCCGTCTCCACGTGGTCATGGCAGGCCATCTCTCTCTGCTCTCCCCTCTGCCCTAAATAAACTTCTCCTCCTGGAACCCTCCTGCCGCCGGTTTTTTTGTTTTTTTTTTTTAATAACAACAATGGTGCGTTGGCCGGGAAAACGAAGACTTCGGGGACTTAAAGACCTGTGCACCCAGCGGCTCGGGCTGCTGTGACCCTGTGAGACCGATGCCATGTGGCCTGCCACAATTGCAACTCTACCGCCGCTGCTCCCACTGCTACTCCATGTAACCTACACCACCATAACCTGCTGCTGGTCCTGCTGCTGCTGACGGTGTAAACTTCCACTGCTTCTGCAAACTTCTACCACGTGAGCTTTGCCCCTAACACAGTGCTCAACCACTGGCTCCCACGTGGCCTGGGTATCCCAGACAGAGACCCTGCCTGTTCCCCCATTCCCCACTGGTCCCCAAGAAAGATCTCTTGAGCTCAGAGCTAACCCTGTAACCCTGTTCCTCCTTTTTTTTTTTTGTTTTTTTTTTTTTGTTTTTTTTTTTTTCGAGACAGGGTTTCTCTGTATAGCCCGGGCTGTCCTGAACTCACTCTGTAGACCAGGCTGGCCTTGAACTCAGAAATCCGCCTGCCTCTGCCTCCCAAGTGCTGGGATTAAAGGCGTGTGCCACCACCGCCCGGCTTAACCCTGTTCCTCCTGAACCTCCCTCTAGGATGGCTGCCTTGGGCGAGACACTTCCCCCTCCTCTTGAGACTCCAGGCCAGCCCTGGACCGACTGTTCCTTCTGCATCAGGAGCACCGGATCCCAACTGTAATACTGTGTCTCTCCCAATGGGTTAGCCATTCACGCGTTCTCCCCTTCCTCCCTGTCATCTGCGGAAGTCTGAGGTTTGTTCTCTCGGTTTGCCAGAAGCAGCAGTTAGTCTGAGACTGCTGTCTCCTCCCCCCCTTCGCCTCCTCTGTGGCCAGTCTGCCAGCTGCCTGGTGGGTTCTAGCTCTGCTCTACATTTTTTTAATCGTACTGGGGACCCTCTCTCCCTCTCTGCCTGGGACCTATAAAGTGAGTGTTAGCTGTGCCTTCTGCCACAAAAAAAATCATTAACTTAAAAGTTGCTGTGATTATGGGACATACTAGCTTTTTTCCTATTCACCTCAGCTGCCCGCCAGCGGCACTGGGCAACGACTTCCTGCCCGTAGCAGGAAGTCCTGCCCTTCTGCCACTTCAGCCTGCAGACCTGATTCGCAGCACCTGCCAAAGTTACTGCTATTAAATTCTATTCAGTTACTTAAGACCAATCTTATGGCTCTCAATTTTGTCAAAAGTCTGTTAATACTAACATAGTTTATAGCTGACAGAATTCGCAAAGCCTCTAGCAGTTGACCCCAGATAATTTCAGAAGACTTAAACACTGGACTCCTAGAAGATACAGCCTAGACTGTAAACTAGATACCCTGAGTCAAATGACTTAGCTAAGTCAAACAGAGGTAAGTCATTTCTCATGTCATGTGTATCCATTCCACAGAGAAAAAGCTCTGCGTCTTCTGTGCCTGAAAACAAAACTGACTTTGCCCAAGAGACTATAGAAACCATGGGAACTGTTGGCTAGTGGACTCTGTCATTTTTAAAAATAATGTAACTGGTAGATTGTTATTTACTCTTTTTCAGACTTCTGACTACATTGACAGCTAAGCTTTCACAGATATTATATGGTACCTCATTATCTAAACTCAGTTACCACCAATTAAACACTTTATATTTCCTCTGCTTGCTATCCCACTGTCCTAAATAACCTAAGTTCTTATGAACTTGCTTGACTGTTTTATTAAACATTCCACTGTACGATCCAACAAAGGTTCATATTAAAGACTGCTCGTGTTGTTAACTCATGCTGTTATCTCTTTTATAAACTTATAAGCTACAGGAAACCCACTGAAATCTACCTCTCATGGACCAAATAGATGCCATCCAGATAAGTACATCTGCCTAAAGGTCCCACTTACTATCACAAAGGGTGGGATCCCTCTGGGTTTCAAATGTACATCTTAAAAAAAAAATTTCTTTTTCTTAAGTGTACTTAATCTTATTCCTTACATCTTGTCAAGTCCAGGTGCATCCAAGACATCTCCAGAGAAGCAAGCTTCAGATGCTCCATCTCCTGTCACACACACAGCTGCTTCCACTGGACCTGTTCGTTCTGGCCTATCTGGATGGCTCCACAGACCCTGGACAGCAGGACCATACCCTGATTCCTCCTAAAGACACGTCACCCCCAGTGCCAGCAGGAAGTAGTCAGATATCACGACGACCCTATTCCTGCTACGCCATCACATCTTTCTCCCGTTTTTTTCCTTTCTTTTTATAATAAGCAGAAGGGAGGTATGTTAGCATTCTGTTAAAGTCCACCTCCACAGTTACCTGGCAACAGCTAGGTATGCTCCTCCCCAAAGCTACTTGGCAACGGCCAGGTAGCCTGCCCACTATTATAAGAAGGGCTGTCTGCCCCCTCCTCTCTCTCTTGCTCTTTGCTCTCTTGCCCCTTGACCCTTGGGCCGTGCAGGTTCCTTTCCTGTCTCCCCTTCCCCTCCCCCCTCCATGTGGTCATGACAGGCCATCTCTCTCTGCTCTCCCCTCTGCCCTAAATAAACTTCTCCTCCTGGAACCCTCCTGCCACCGTTTTTTTCTTTTTTAAATAACAACAGATACCCCTTTCTTTTTTTTTCTTCCCCCACCCACAGATACCCCTTTCTTTAACTGCCAAAATTTTGGATCACAATTCCCTACTACAAGACTTGGCTTATTTCTGTTCTGGAAACCAAATTTTTGAATGGATGGCATACACTTTAATAACTGTGCCATTACAAGTACATATGATTTCTAGGTTTTTGTTGTTTTTGTTTGTTTTTTTACTTGTTACTGGTTTTATTTTTATTACTATTTTATTTAGGTTTCTTTAACAAAAGAAAAACCTAAATTCATTTGGTTTGATTATGTTTTGTTTATTTTGATTTTGTTTCTTGAGATACAAAGTCTGTCAGAATTGTATTGAAAACTGTAGGGAAGGTCAAATATAGCTTTGTCTTTTTGCAAGTGGAGGTAAATATTCCATATTAATTTCCTGGGCACTATGTTTATTTGTGTGAGATACGTTATTGACCCTATAACTCTTCCCAATAGATCCATCTTCTAAAATTTTTATGTTATCCTGAAGAAATAGTAAAATATAGGTCTAGAAATGTAAAATATATTTGTATGGTGGTTCATCTTGTAGTCTGAGAGTAATTACAATCAAACAAACAACAAAACAAAATCCCTAATTTAAAGACTATTTCACAAAAGAAATAAAAATTTAATAATTCCTATTTTATTGTATTTTCTCAGTGTGACTTGAGTGTCCTGAGATGGAGCACATGTGTTTACACTACTATATAGGATAGAGAACATGCTGGGGTATTTTTCCTTTTTATTAAATTGTTTTATTTACTTTTCTTGAAAATATTGAATTTCATAGAATGTATCACATTGTAAATAAGCATGCTGACACATTAACTTAACACAGAATGACATCACAATCAATTATCAAGCTACAGACAAAATGTTGGCATCAAACATAGTACTTCTATAGAAGCATTAGCCAGGATTTGCCAAACTTCTCTGAGAAATAGAAAGCTGTAGATTAAATCATGGGGAAAAGAAAGCATGGAATCAATCACTCTTTAGAGGCTAGAGATTATAAAGGCAGACAGAGAATGACAGACTGGGAAGAAGGCATACAAGACAAGTCAGTGAATGGTCACCTTTTGCGATATCCTGAGAATACAGAAGACCTTGAAAACTTGAGAAGTAATACTGACAGGGTTCTTTAAGTGAAGAAACAGTACTAGCATTTCTCTGGTCTTAGTGATCAACTATGAGAGATGCTGTTCAGTTACGTGCTAGCTCCTCATCTGTGGTAATTAACAATGATACTGTGGCTATATTTATAGCAACATTAGATCCCTTACTAGGGATGATGTAGGAGTCTTTTGAGAAAACCACAGATTTGATGAGAATGGGTTTCCATTTTTCACATTTGTAGTCATGGGAGAAATCTCTATGAAAACATTGGTCCCTTGAAGACTTTGAACCTATCATTCAACAGGACATTTTTAGCCTCACTTGCTCAGTTGTACCCAGAAAGCCTTTGACACTTAGCTAGAAGTATATACACTAGCTAGAAGTGACCATAGGTAAAGAACATCCAGGCAATGAGAGAAAGTGATAGGTTTCTTTCTAGGATACATGCTGGCTGATGAGAGTGCCTGCTTCCTTGTCCACAATTTATATAACATGGATTCTCAATGAACAGGCCTATAAAAAAGGGGTTCTCAAGACTTTGAAGAGTTTGGGCTCAAAGTGCTCAAGCCCCAATTCCTACCGATTTGAAAGCAAATGAACATACAGGTAAGAAATCTTGATAAGAATATAGTTAATATTTTTAGAGGCAGAGTTAGAGGGAAAGCTGAAAATTTCTTAGTTGGGTATAATTAAAATGATAGACACCTCTAGCTATTACAACAATAATAAAAAGTGGATAGAAAGATTAGGAACTATCTGAGTTAGGTATTGGAAGAGAAAGGGGAGTTATAAATCACTCTCTCCATAACCAGACTTCCTTGGTAGTATGTGGCTAGCCTCATAGGCAACTGCATGAGGTTCAGTGTGTATACTTGCACCAATTATGTGGATCGATGCCACATTATAATTCTTTCCTAAAGACAATTTCCAGAAAAGCCTACTGGTCCAGTGAGCAAGCTGAGGCATCAGGGACACCGAAAGAAGTCCCAGAATCAATTACCCTAGAATCATGATGGCTTATAGATCCTGGTTCACCACCCAGGGAGCACACAGTAGCTGGACTTAGATCTGCTAGTCATTTGTAACAAATGTGCAGCATAGACTTCATGTAATTTCTAACAAGTGGATCAAGCAAGGCCTATCTCAGTTTCTGTTCCCTGCCACTGGATCACTTTCCCATTACCTGAACTGCCAGGTTTGGTATCAGTGGAAGAGCATATGCCTAATGTTGCTGAGACTAGATATTCCAGGGCAGAGTGGTATCCAAGTGGGAGTCTCTTTTCTAAGGATAAAGGGAGCAGAGAGTTGCAGGGGGAATTTGTTAAGGTGAACTGGAAAATGAAGAGGCAAAGGAGCTGTGATCAGGATGTAAAGTGAATAAAAAAAGCTTCTTGTTCTTCTGAGATACTTGATGCCAGGTCAAAGCACAGCTTAGTTGCTCTATGGTTGCTTAGAATCCTGTCTTTCCTGAATTTCCTTTTGGTATACAAGAGATTCCTCTTGGATGCAGAGATTTAACAATTTCTTATGAACAAGCTTGAATTAAAATACTTGAATGTCTTCACTTCAACTCTGAGGTGGTTTCTTCACTACACAGAAACACAATGTGGAGATGCTGCTAGAAATCAAAGATACTCCACATATTGTGGAGACATCCTCATTGTCCATGTACAGAATTTATTTTCTGCATGTTGACCAGTTGTGAGTCTGTGTGGATTACCATCCACTATAACAAAAGATTCTAATGAGAGGTGAAAGATACACTAATTTACAGGTAGTTTATTATTTCCAATTTTTAAGAATGGTTATATTAGATTCTACCCAAGATTCTATGAAGCCAGAGGCTCTTGGCACACTTAACAGTGTCATATGCATATTCTTTCTTGTGGAGTAGGACTTAATTAAATACAATTTGAAAAGGCTTAGTTATTTCCATAATATTCACCTCTCTAAAGTACCATATCTTAGTATGCCAATCTATTTTAGCTTACAGAATTCAACATATGGATAAAACTGATGACTGTTTTTCTTCCTTGTTATAATAGAAAGAACTTTATACTGTTATAAAATCTAATCAGAAGTAATTCAGCCTTTAGTTTGATAACAGCATGATTTTTGCATTCCATATGATTACAAATGGTCAAAGTTCAGAGAATAAAAATCTTGTGGATTGCGCAGTCCAAAATGGTGCCTGCGTCTCCCCAGGTTCCTGGGTCATCACAGAAGTAAGTATGGAAATATTCTAAGAATTTGGTACAGTCAATGACTATAACAAAACTGTTTTGCAGGTACAAGAGAGCAGTTGAATATGTGAACTTGCAAGCATTTGTTCTTCAAGCACAAACCTATTCAACTTCATGCCAGCTTAAATATCAGCATCATGAGTGGGGGGGCTGAGGGCATGAATTCTCACCACCAGCTAAGGAGTCATTGGAAATTGATATCTACTGCAAGAGGTAGAGTATATATTCCTCTCTAGTGGAAGGCCACAAATCCAAGAGTATATTCCAGTAAAATTGTACTGGGTTAAAAAAAAATGTCACAAAATTTGCTAGAAGGGAAGGAATTGGATCTGGGAGAATTTAGCAGACAAGGGGCATATATGATTCCAATACATTGTATAATCCCAAAGACCTAATAAAATAAAAAATAAAGGGTATTACTTTTCTACTTTGAAACACATACATACACACACACACATACACACACATGTCAATAAAATACTTAACCTTTTGTGTGTGTGTGTGTGTGTGTGTGTGTGTGTGTGTGTTTGTGTGTGTGTAATGGTGGTGTCTCATAGAGAGCTGAATGGTCTGGAGTGGTACGGTGTGGTATGGCATGGCATGGCACAGTGTGATATTATTGTTCTTTTCTAAAAGAATTACAGGGACAAAACTGAGAGAACAGACTGAGGGAAAGGAGGTCCAGTGACTGGCCCAAATTGGGATCCAGCTCAAAGGGAACATTCAAGGCCTGACACTATTATTGATGCTATGGTGTGTTTACAGACATGAGTCTAGTGTGGTTGCCCTCTGAGAGACCCAACAATCATCTGACTATGACAGACACAGATATGTATATCCAATCAGTGCCCTAATATTTTTAAATAGTCCAGGAGTGGTATATCTGAGTCTTGATGTAGAATTATTCCCAATTTTCTGAAAACTGATAAATTGATTTCAGGAGTGTTTGTACTAGTTTGCTCTCCCAATGGTAATAGATTAGTGTTCCCCTTGCTCTATGTCCTCACCAGCATGTCCTGTCTATTGAATTTTTTGATCTTATCCATTCTGATGGGTATAAGGTGGGATCTCAGAATTATTTTGATTTGAATTTCAAAGATGACTAAGGATGTAAAGCATTTCTTTAAGTGTTTCCTGACCATTAGGTATCCCTCTGTTAAAAATTATCTGTTTAGTTCTGTGCCCCAGTTTTAATTGTGTTATTTAGTTTGTTAGTGTGTTACTTCATGAGTTCTTTATATATTTTTGAATGTCAGTCCTCAATTGGATGTAAAGTTGGCGAAACTTTTTCCCATTTTGTAGGCTACTATTTTGATCTATTGACAGTGTCCTTTGCTTTAGAGAAGCTTTTCAGTTTTATGAGGTCTCATTAATGAGCTGTTGATCTGTATGCATGTCGTTTTATTTCTGGGTCTTTGATTCAAATACATTTAAAAACTTTCTCTTTCTTTATGAATACCATGCAGTTTTTATAACTATTGCTCTGAAGTACAGCTTGAATTCAGCATGGTGATGTTCTTTTTTTGTTCTTCATAATTTTAGCTGTTCTGGGATTTTTGTTTTTCCATATGAAGTGAATGACTCTAGCTGAGAATTCTAACAGTGGGGCTTATGGAGCTTGAACATGGGGTCATCAACTATAGCCAGGCAGGATGTCCAGGGAAAGGATAAGGAGAACAGTTCACCGTCAAAACCTCAGACCCAGTATCTGTCCTATATAGAAGAAATGCAGAGCAAACATGGAGCAGAGTCTGAGGAAATGGCCAAGCAGTTATTGGCTCAACTTGAGATCCATCCCATGGGCAAGACCCAATCCATGACACTATGAATGATAATCTCTTAGACTTGCCTACAGGATCCTAGCATAACCATACTCTGAGAAGCTCCACTTAGCAGCTGCATGAAACAGATTCAGAGACCAACAGCTAAACACCAAATGGAGATCAGAGATTCTTTTGGAAGATTTTGGGTAAGGATTGTAGGATATGGAAGAGATAGGGACTTCACAAGACCAACAATTCAACTAACGTGGACCCATGAGGATTCCAAGATATTGAACCACCACTCAAAGAGGATATATGAGAAAAACTGTAACAGATATGCAACTTGGTATTCATGTGGGTACTCCATGAACTGGAGGGGTAGCTGTCCATGAATCTATTGCCTTACAGTGGATCTTGATCCCTGTCTGGGCTGCTTTGTCCGGCCTCAGTTGGTGATGATATGACTAATTCTGCATTGATTTGGTGCTCAGGGTGGGTTGACAACATAGGGTGTCATCCTCATCTCAGAGGAGAAGCACAGATGGGGAAGGGACTATAGAGGTGGGAACAGGTTGACATAAGGATGAAAAGTGAAGAAAGAACAATAGAAAGAAAGAAAGAAAGAAAGAAAGAAAGAAAGAAAGAAAGAAAGAAAAGAAAGAAAGAAAAAAAAAGAAAGAATAAAAGGTATAATTTTATCAAGAAAGTATGTTACTGTTTTTTTTTCTATTATATGATAATAAAGAGCATGGGTCTATTTCAATTTGATTCTTCTAGACATTGAGGGTTTTTTCTGTATATTTGCAACATATTCTTTGCAAATTGTTAGTAGGTAGTTTTGACTCACTATTTTTCATTTTTTATTGGTTATTTTATTTATTTAGATTTCAAATGTTATTCCCCTTAACAGTTAAACCCCATGCCCTCCTCTGTTTGCCCTGCTTCTATGAGGGTGCACTATCCAACCCCTTTCTGCCTCAGCACCCTAGAATTCCACTATACTGTGGCATTGACCCTCCACAGGACCAAGGTATTTCCTTCCCATTGATGCCAGATAAGATAATCCTCTGCTACATATGGCTGGAGCCATGGGTCATTCTATGTGTATTCTTTGGTTGATGGTTTAGTCCCAGGGAGCTCTGTGTGTCTGCTTGGCTGATATTATTGTTCTTCCTGTGGAGTTGCACACCACTTCAGCTCCTTCAGTCCTTCCCCTAACTACTCCAATGGGGTCCCTGAGCTTAGTCTGAAGGTTGACTGCCTGCATCCACATCTGCATTGGTTAGGCTCTGGCAGACCCTCTCAGGGGACGGCTATATCAGGCTCCTGTTAGCAAGCACTTCTTTGCATCAACAATAGCATTTAGGTTTGGCATCTTTAGATAGGATGAATTCCTAGGTGGGCCAGTCATTAGATGCCTTTCTTTTAGTCTCTGCTCCACTCTTTGTCCCTGTATTTCCTATAAAATGTGAGTCAATGAACATTGACTTACTCTTCATAAGGTTATTTTTATAAACAGAATGTTATAATAATAAAATAAGTATTAACAAACAAACAAAAAAGAAAAAATAAAGAAAAGAAAACTGAGTAATCAGCCCAGTAAGAAGCCATCCGTTCCAAAGAGGTACATTTATGGATTCTTATCACAATTTTTAAAAGTTCTTTTGGATGGCTTCCTGTCTAGGTGCTAACTTATTTGGGGTGGGATGACATGGGGCTAGACATTATCACAGAAAACTTCTGTGCACTCATTTTCAACTATGAGTCTACATTTACCCTTACTCTTGCAAAAACACCTTCCTTTCCCTTTATAGACAGCAGAAACATGGATCATGTATTTCCACATAGCACAGACCACATGGTCTTCTGTGTCAGCACATGTCATAGACCTTAGTATGGTCTTGAGTGTCATGGATGTCAACACAGCTTTCTGCCAATTAAAAGACCAGATATAACGTTATAGCCCACTGTGTTAGTAGTACGGGTCATTAACACTAACATGGACACTCAGAGAAAGTCTCAACGACATCACCATGGCTTCAGGTGGCAGGAATGACCAGGGACATTTGTCTATTTTTGTTGTTGTTGCTTTGTTGTTGTTGTTGCTGCTGCTGTTCTTGGTTTTTTATTTGTTTGATTTTTGAGACAGGGTTTCTCTGTGTAGTAGTGGCTGTACTGGAACATCCTGTGTAGATCAGGCTGACCTCAAATACAGAGACAGGGCTGCCTCTGCCTTGCAAGTACTACTGTTAAAGGCATGTTCAACTAGTGCTTTGCCACAGCTTCACTTTCATGTGTATGGGAAAGGGATTACCAAATTAATGTGCAAAAAATCCCAAAATTATTTCAATGAAAATTTAGAGTCAATTAGTTTCAGTATGGTATATGGAGTCTTATATACTCTTTAGCTTTATATGTATTCACCTCCTTATTAATCATTTAAGCACAACACAATTTTATGGACAAGCATTTAGATAACAATTAATAATACTTTAAAACATGTTTACATTGAGATTCTTTACATAGTACATCTGGGTTCAATTGAGTTACAGATAATGCCCAATATTTATGGTGTACTGATACTGACTGAGATAAGTATAATGCCTGATACAGACTGTGGCCATTGTCCTTGGTTGCCTCTGACAACTTGAAGCTAGGATTCTATTAATGAATTATTTTCCATATTTAGGACACAGATCATAGAAAATTTTGTGGAAAATGACCTAAAAACTCTTCCTTAACAACTAGATATTGTAGTATTCTAAATTGGTATTCAAACTAAACCAACACAAAAAGAAACTAATAATTTATTCCACTCTAATTCCCGTGAAGCACAACAATAACCTGAATTGCAAGATTTTTCCTAAGGGTACAATTATTCTTGGGGATCACCAAGAGCCATCCAATTATATTTAAAGCTGACTCAATAGAAAATAATTTATGCCTGGTTACTTTGTATAGCTAACAACTTCTCCAATAGTTTATGTAACACCTCCACACATCATGAATGCTAGTTAATAGAGAAAGGAGATACCATGTTAGAATAGCATGAGTTCTCCATGTTTTGTAATTTAAGCCTCTGGAGTCTTCAGCAATAAAGTCTTACCTTCAAGTACTGGAAGATAACCAAGAACATTGGTAATATCCTATAGTAATGCTTTCTGTAGAATTTCAAATTTCAACAACACCAAAAGACGTAACACATTCTTTTTAGAGAGATATATATTGGTTTGCAGTTTCTAGAAATATATGACACCCTGTTATAGACTATATCCTTTTGAACACATTGTGTATGGCAATCCATATCTGGGACTACAGTTTTAGCCTGTGACATCTAGTAGCTTGCACCTTATTATAGGATAGCTCAATATAAAAATTCTATTATAAATGCGTGTTCTTGGATATGTTTAGGAAGCCTATACAGTAGTAGATTTCCATTTGACCTTTAAAATACTCTTTAATGTTTATTATCTTTCTTTATATTCCTTCATCTATCCAGACTTCTCATTTGTTTTAACTATTTCTGGTGGTATGAATAAGTATGGCCCTCATAGACTTGTGTGTTTAATATGTAGACCACTGGCAGTGGAACTATTAGGATGTGTGGCCTTTTTTGCTATAGTCTACTACTGTAGCTTCAGCTTAGGCCTCCTGTGCTCAACTACACCCAATGTTGCACATAGTTCACCTTTCTGCCTGCAGAACAAGATGTAGATTTCTCAGCTCCTTCCCCAGCAGAAGGTCTGCCTGGATGTTGTCATGCTTTTCCACCATGATGATAATAGACTAAACTGTAGAAATATAAGCTTTCCCAATTAAATGGTTTTCTTCTTAAGTATTGCATTGGTCATAGTATCTCTTCACAGAAATAAAGCCCTAACTGGGACACTATTAATGGATCATTATTTCCCCTTCACCTTCATTTCACTGCTTTTTTTTTCACCCTTAAACAACCTATTTCAATGACCCACTACTAATTTTTTCTGACTTTTATATGTACTCCAAATGAAATTAATAAGTCCAGAGATTCAAACCTAATATCCCTCAATGGAAGGAAACTTACTTAAGACATACATACTTTATGAGGTTATACTGCATACTCTTCATAAAATGAATATCATCACATTATATTTTGTTTCTACTGATATACACTTGAATGAATGTCCATTTCATTTAATCATGCCAATCTTGCAGGTCACAAACTTAACAAAAACTTATCCATCTCCCAATATCTATCAGTTTCCCATAGCTGTTTACCTAAATAGTTGATGGTTAGATAACATATTAAAAGAAAATACTGCTCAGGGGATGTATAGTGGCTCTGAAAAAGATTTTCATGGAGATTTGTTTGCAATCAAAGTACACAGTATAAATCTTAAAAGAGCTAATGAAAATACTTAGGTAACAACATCTAATGATGATATATGAAGATTACAAATCCAGAATGAAAAGTCAGAGATGGGCAGAGCTCTAGTTCTTGTTTGCCAAGCTAGCTTAGACTAATAAGATAATTACAGGCAGTTGAGAAACAGTAACTCAAAAACAAAAGCAGGTAAATGAAAACCAAGGAATAAAACTCAAAGTCTCCTCTGGGTTTCAAAGATATGCACATATATTTACAATTGCCTCTCTCCACATAATCACTCTGAGGAACTCTGACCACTTTAAAAATCATGAGTAAATTATTATCTGCAGACAATAAACCAGACACTATTACTGATTCCAAGAAGCACTTTCTGACAGGAGCCTGTATAGACTGTATCCTAAGAGGATCTGCTAAATCCTGACCAATACAGATATGAATGCTCACAGCCAACCATCAGACTGAGGACAAGGACTGTAATAGAGGAGTTAGGGGAAGGAACTGATGGAGCTCAAGGGGTGTACAACACCATAGGAAGAAGAATAATATTAACAACCAGCCAGCCAGAGCTCCCTGAGACTAAACCACCAACCAGAGAGTACACATGAACAGACCCATGGCTGCAGTTACATATGTTAGCAGAGGATTGACTTATCTGGCATCAACGGGAAAGGTGTCCCTTGGTCCTGTGGAAGCTTGATGCCCCTGTGTAGGTAGAGGCTAGGGCAGTGAGGTGAGAGTGGATATGTGGGTGGGGGAGCATCCTCACCAAATCAAGGAGGAAGGAATAGGGGTTTGTAGAGGGGAAACTGGGAATGGGACAACATTTGAAATGTAAATAAATAAAATAACCAATTATAAAAAATGAGCTCTATTTTACTTGCAGACAGCATCTAGCATAACTTTCTTCTTCAAGGCTCTATTCAACAGCTGACTGAAACAGATGCAGTTACCCAGATCCAAACAATGGGCAGAGGTTCTTAAGAAGAGTTAGGGGAAGGATTGAAGGTCTTGAATGGATGGGAACCCACAGGAGGATCAACAAAGTCAACTAACTTGGACCTCTGGGAGCTCTCAGAGACTAAATCACCATCCAAAAACATACACAAGTTGCAATAAGGCCACTGGCACATATGTAGCAGATTTGCAACTCAGTTTCCATGTAGGTATCCCCAACAACTGGAGCTGAGGATCTCTCTAAAGATGTAGCCTGAATGTAATATCTATTATACAACATAATTGTCTCCTCTGGCCTCAATGGGAGAAGATGAGCCTAGTTTCGCAGAGACTTGATGTGCCAGGGTTGGAGACACACCTATGGGGGCCCATCCTCTCAGGAGAGAGGGGATGAAGACTGGGGATGGGTCTTTCTGAGGGTACGTGGCAGAGACAGCACTCTTGATATAAACAAACAAACAAACAAATAAACAAATAATTTTAAAAGGTGATTCAGAACTAATTGTAGTGTTTGGCTACTATGAAGAGACACTCAAATTTCTTATCGTCACTGATAGTTTGGCCAGTGACAAAAGTGAATGACCCATACATATCGCACATTGGATAGTACTAACTCAATGATAATAAAACATTAGCTTGAAGTTGTATATGAATAATTTTGTGGGATACAAAAGGGTTGGAACAGTGAATAAGGAAAGGATTTATACAATATATATTGTACATATCATAACTTTTTAGAGAATAATTATAAAGTATTATACTAATAAAAGAGTTGCATAGTAATATTTATTGCTCTCTACTTCCTGACTATAGACATAATATAATCATCTACCTCATATTTACACTTGGTCACATCTAAACTTTAGAGAACCCTGTCTTTCTTCCATATGGACTATATCTTCAAACACTGAGTCAAAATAAAGACTTACTTTAAAATAAAGAAAAAAGAAAACAGTATGTCTTGAACCAAAAATGTATTAATTCAAAATATTAATGCAGTAAATTAATGACATATACTCTGCTAATTCTAAATATTAGCTTTATACTCTTCTTCCTGAATGCAACTCAAAGAACCACCATTAACACTGAATTTTTGGGGGGATCATATCTCATCATCATTCTGCGTTAAATAGTGTTTTAAATCAAAGAGATGTAACTTGAGGAAAGCCAGTTATGTATTAGGAAGAATACAGTAAAGAAAATTATGGGGATCGCTATTCTTTCTTTGGGATTTTTCCATTTGGAGTTTTCTCCTACAAAGCATAACTTTTATTATTTGCTGTACTACGACATGCACAAAGGTTTTTGAGCAATCACCTGTGGGGTAAGCTTTTAAAGTGTTAGCCATGTTTTTTTTCTCTGCACAGAGTGATTGTTGTTAGTGTTATTTGAGCGAAAAGAGAAAAACTACTTGCACACATGGCTGTAATAACATGTAAAAACAACTCATATTTCCCAAACATGATCCTATTGCCTGGCAGACAGGATCAGAAAGTTATGTTAAGAAAGGTGAGGTTGAAAAAATGATAGTTAATTTATTGTAACAAATTGAGTGTGTGACAAGGGTGGATAATGATGGAAAAAATCCTGAATGTAGAATGACATAATGAAGGAAAGTACATAATATTTGAGACAGTGAATAATCATGAAATATGGTCTGGTGTTCTATCTCATTTAGTATCTGAGCTACAGGTACAATTTATGTGTTAGGAGAGCAAGAATTCATGAGATTAATTCTTTTAAAAATCAATATTATTTTTTGTGTGGTTTTAGAATTATTTATCATTTAAAGGCAGAACATAGGTTGCATATGGTCTTAGGCTTAATATCTATTCACCATATTAATTAAGCAGAATATGTTTAAACAAAGTGAAGGGAGTGGTGCTCATGCTAAGGTTCTGTTGCCCAATTGGTTCTTGATCTGTTAGTAAAGAAAGCTTGGGACTAATTGCTGGGTAGAAGGTGCAGGAAAGAATTCTGGTCTCAGGAGAAAAAGGCAGATGCAAGGAAGGAGAGAGTTTTGGCCATGCTTTGGAATAAGGAGAAGCAGTAACCATGTGAAGGAGCTGGGGCCCGTGTACTACTGCTACAGGCAGGTGATCATGGATATTTGGCAGAGGCTAGTGGGACTAGCTGTTAGCATTCTGTCAAACTCCACCTCCACAGTTACCTGGCAACAGCCAGGTAGCCCTGCCCACTATTATAAAAAGGGCTGTCTGGCCCCTCCTCTCTCTCTTGTCCTTGACCCGCTCACATGCAGGTTTGTCCTGACCCTCTCCCTTCCCTTTCCCTTCCCCCTCTCCAGTAGTCATGGGCAGCCACACTCTCTCTCTCTCCCCACTGCCCTAAATAAACTCCCTTCGTGGAACCCTCTGCCCTGGCGTCTTTCCTTCAAGCTGCTGCCTGATCAAAATAACAACACTAGCCACTGAGATTTAGGGCAAGTGGGAAAAGTGGAGTTAAAAATATTAATAAGAGCATACTTTTCCAGATGGGAGACAATAACACCCAATAATTAAGTCCTAAGGCAAGTTGAAAAGGAACAAACTCGTGTGTTGTGTGTGTGTGTGTTGGAGAGAGAGAGAGAGAGAGAGAGAGAGAGAGAGAGAGAGAGAGAGAGAGTCTTTTATCTATGGATTTAAGGGAAGATGGGAGGGAGCTGATAGTGTGGTCACCTCCTGGAGCTAAAGGTGGTAGCATAAAACTACACACAAAAGCAAAGCATGATGATTATAATACTACAAGTTAGTAACTGTCCTAATTTTCCAAGTACTTTAACAATATTCCTTTAGCAACATCATTTTTTTTTATATCTTATTTGTAATCCAGACATCACCTTAGACCTATAGCCATCTGTATTAGTTTACTAAGGTTAAATAACAAGCTACAATGGGTCTTCATGGTCAAAGTCAGATGATACTCACAGTCTATTCTTTTTGAATTCAGATGTAGATCATGGCCAAAGATGAGATCTGAAGAGAAGTCAAGTAGGACAAGATCATCTTCCAGCTTTGTTTGTTCTTCCCTTTGTAATTTTGACTAATATAATTTCACTGATAAAATTAAATAGCAAAAATTAATATGATTTATTTAGGGTAAGCATAGCCCTAAAATAACATTTTTCAAATTATTATATGGAAAACATTTAATAAAATAATTAATTATTAATTCTTACTATAAAATAACATTTACCAAATAGTTCTATTGGACATATTTGATTAAACAATTAATCAAATACATGACAAGGTCAGAAAATTATGGAACATTCATCCTATGCATATAAACCTAAGAAAACTATGAGGACTGTGAGAGGGTGGCAATTAGTATGCTTTTTATTGTACAACCATGCAAACTTAGGTTAAAGCCTTGTAGGTGCATAAAAAAATCAGGTACAGGTGTAGTACAAGCCTGTATACAAGCATTTGGAGATAAAGATAGGAGTGTTCTGTGAGACAGTAACAAATCATCTGACTTGAAATACTTATCTCCATTTAAGTGAAAGATTATATATTAAAGAGGAACATAGAGAGACATCTAATCACAGAGCTTATGTTGACTTAAAGATTCCTGGTACATGAATACTTACATGAATACCAACCTGCATATTGTCTATACATATACAGAAAAATAGTGATATACATTATTTCAAGAAACTGTAAAATGAATTAAAAATAATTTATATATTTAAACGTGATATAATTCAAAAGTACATACAGCACTCTTGTTTGGAGAATGTTTGCAAGTCGGAGTCAGGTCCATAGGTTACCTTAGTCTTTATGGCCTTTGAGGAGAGAGACATGCATCACTTGTGACTGTTCTCAACTTTCTAACTTTTGTATCCTGTCATTTCATTCTCACTCTACAGGAATCAGCTCCTAGAATGTGCTATACCTATAAACAACCTGTTACAAAATAATAGACAAAGAAAAGAACATCAATAAAATCAGACAGAAAGTGAGCAACTGTAATACATAGAAAGACAATTTGTAAAATGTTTGCAAATCATAGAGTTAATGAGAATATACTGTTAAGAATGCATAAAATTCTTTACAACTATGTACTAAAAATACAAATTCCTTAACTATGTAAGTAAATTTAATGACTGCAAAATTTTTCTAAACTATCCATCACAATATACAAGAAGCATATCAAAATTCTCAATACTTTCAAGTAGGCAAACTTGGTTAAAATACATATAAGTGACAAGCTGTCAAGTGATAATTAATTGAACTTATGATTGATAATAATATTTGTTGATGAAACTTCTTAGAGAAGGCATTAAATTTGAACAAACTGCATGTTCAATTATATTATATTAGTACAATTGGAATTGCCCATGGATTAGAAAATTAAATCAAATAAATTCAAAGAATCAATATTAAACATGCTTTACTACTAAGTTAGTTTTGACACTAAAAATAATAAAATGGATAACATTCCATAAAATTAAAAATGAATAATTTCACTTTCAATTTATAAGGAGTAATTATGAGATGAAAATAGTGAGACAGATCTTAACTTTCAAGATTCAAAGTGAAACTTCTTAAATATGTGCTGCTATGATCTTAGAAGTGAGGCATGTGGGCATGGAGAAACTAGTTGCTAACTAAAATATTGAATATGTTAGAGAAAAGGATTATTGTAAATATTAAAGAATAAGTCATGAGATTGTGAGTGTCATGATGTTCCATTTATACTCACAGAATATTGTAGGTTATATGGACATATATTTTAGACTGTGGCTAGGGATTATGCTGACTTGAAAAATAGCATTTATAGTTCTCCTCTCATGACCCATGACGTCACTGTTCCTGGATAATTGACAATGTTTCCAATGCCAGAAATAATTTCTCTTTGGTGTAAATGTCTTACATCCAGTTAAAAGAGATACCTGATATTCACCACATAGAGTTTACAGTGCTGGTATTTCCAGAACAACTTTACTAAATAGTCATATCCAGAGGCTCAAACACTAATATAAAGTTAAATGATGTTTTTAAACTTTCAGTAAGTTTATTAGACAATAATTTTCAAAAATGTTGGGAGAAAGTAATAACATATGCAAATTGTATTATACATTCAAAAACATGTGCCTAAAAGTAAAATATTTATTCAAAATAACAATATATATCATGAATTAATTATATATCATCCAGTGAAAAATTTTTCTATTCTAAAAAAGCAAAAGCAGAAATTACTGAAAAACAGATATGTCACAATAAAAAGAAGTTTCAAGTTTTATAATATAAATTATACTCTCAAACATGTAATATAGTCCAAAGAAGGGACTTAATTTTGGCAAGAAATGTTTACAAATGAGCTATGGGTTATATGTAGGAAATTAGTTCACAAAGTAATTTACCTACACACATACACCATGAATTTGGAAATATCAACAACTACAATGTCTTTGCATCCTGTACTCCCCTACCTCAGTTTCTCCTTTACCATAGTTATGGATCATAAACTCCAACAAAGTCCTTAGAATATAAAATAAAAATCTACAGAAAATAGAGGTTGAAGAAAAATGAGGGCAATATCAATGATCGTAGAAAAATCTGACCATGCCAAAACTAAAACAAAACAAAAGGAAAAAAAAAAACACAAAGGTAACCCTCAATAATAGAATACTATATGTTCAAATCACAGTGGTTTTGTCTACTGAATGGAAAAGATACAATAACTAATAATGTGATTTTAAAAAAAAAAAAAAAAATTCCCCAATTTTTTTTTTTTCCCCCCCTTTTTAATTCAAAAACCCTTCCTTTTTAAAAGAGTACACACCCTTTTAAAATTTTTAAAAGGGTTTGAAAATTCACTAAACACCATCTGAATGGTAAGATCAAAAACTCAGTAACATAAGATGCTGTGGGGGGAACTGAAACCTGGTCCCAACCCCCACTCTGCAAATCATCGGGTGTTTCCTCAGAATAGGGACATAGTATTACCTGATGACCCAGCTAACTACCCCTTTGGGCATATAACCCAAAAGTTTCTCTAATGTATAACAGGACACAAACCACTATTTAAATAGCAGCCTTTTTTATAACAGAACTGGAAAACCAGAGGGTCCTTCAAAAAGGGAAAAGGATGCAGGAAATGTGATCATTTACAAAAAGGGGTACAACCCCCATAAAAAACAATCACTTCATGAATTTTTAGGCAAAAGGAGGGAAACCCAGAACATATTATTTTGGATGAGGCCCCCCAGTCACAAAAGAACACATTTTAAAAAGACTCACAATAATGATATATACCCAGATAAAATTTCCCACAGACCCCCATGAAGCACAAGAAGAAGGCCAAGTGGGAAATTCAGTTCTTTTCTAAAGAGGGAACAAAACCAGCAGTGGTGGCACCCCTTTTTATTCCCAGCCTGGAGAGGCAGAGCATCAAATTTTCCTGTTTAAAAAGGCCACCTGTTAAAACAGAGTAAGTTCAAGTACAGCCGGGGCAATACAGCAAAGAACTGTTTCAAAAAACCAAACAAACAAACAAAAACATAACAAAACAAACAACAACAAAAAAAAGGGGGGAAAAAAAATACCACAGGAGCAAATAGGGGAACGAACTGTGGAGCAGAGACTAAAAGGAATGGCCAACCGGAGGCAGCCTAACCGGGGATCCATCCCTATAAGCCCAAAAAACCCAGACACACGAAGATGCCAAAAGTGTTTACTGACTAGACCTGATATAGCGTCTCCTAAGAGTTTGAAGACCCTAACAAATAAAAGAGGTGTTTTGCCCCCAAACCCAAAAAAGGGACTGGGGCATGGTTTCCCAGTGGAGGATTAAAGCGAAGCCCTTTAAAGGGGTTGCCCCCCAAATGGAAAAAACAATTAAACCAACAATCCCCCAAGCTCCCAGGGACTAAACAACAAACCAAAGAATACCATGGGGGCCCCCTGGCTCCAGAGCAAAATGTAGCAAAGGGGCCTTGTCAGCATCATGGGAGGAAAGCCCCTGGCCCCAATGAAGGCTCACTCCCCGCAGTGTAGGGATGCCGTTTGGGAGCAAGAGTGTAGGTGGGGGGGGGAGCCCCTTTTAAAGAATTTGGGGGGAGGGGGAAAAAGAAAAGGGGATTTCCCCAGGGGGAAACTTGGAAAAAGAATAACACTTGAGATGTAAATAAAGTCTTAAAAAAAGGGCAGTTTTTCGTGGCCAGTACCAACTTAGAGAGGACAAGTGAATCATAGGTAGCCATGGTGACCGTCCCCCTAAACCCCTACACCATTTGATACCCTGTTCTGAAAGTATCTATACTCCCCCTGAACACCTATCTCTGGTGCCTTCCCTTCCCCACATCCTGCCTTTCTGTTTTATAATCTCTGTGTAATAAGTAACTTAAAATGTTTAAATAACTAAATAATAAAAAAAAATAAAGAAAATAACCAATAAATGAAAAAAAAAAAAATATAAAATGTAAAACCCTTCTCAGATTCATAATTTTATCAACACAGGAAATGCAACAAAAGTATTTTCTAGTTTTTTTGGGGATTTTCCATGTCCAAATATAATATTACATAATAAAAGGGAAATAGAAAGCATTAGATTTTATTCTTGTTAGCAATACAAATAAAAAAAAGGGCCCTTCTGATTAAATCAAAATAATTACTTAAAAGGATGTCTACGTTTAAAAACCATTGTTTTGGAGGGGTTTGTATGGGGAAAAGGTTTTTTTGGTCTGAAGGAAAAGGAAAATCAACATGCAAGTGCTTTCTATGGCCCTCTATTTTTCAACTATTTCCCAAACATTTATTTTTTGAGAATGTCCAGGGGACAAAATTTCAGGGCTTTTAAATATCTTTATTAAAAAGCTAAGGACCTTTGCTGAGATGGTTGAACCATGAAATTATAAACAATAAATGATGATGCTAAGTACCCTTAATATTTGACAATTTTTAGCACCCCTGCTTGACAACCCACAGAAAAAAATTTTGGTGGGCCCCTCCTTAATCCAAGCACTGGGAGGCGAGGCATTAATTCGAGTTTTGGGGCCAAACGTTTCTACAAATGGTTCCAGGACAGGCAGGGTTACACAAGAGAAACCCTGTCTCAAAAACAAAACAAACAAAAATAAACTGACAGTTAAAAAAGGGGCCCATTTTCCCTGACCCTTTTCTCCCAAGCAGAGAAGCTTTCTAAAACTCTGCAAGCAATTTTTAAAAATCTCACAACTACCCAAAGAACTGGACATGTTTACACACAAAAAACTTTACTAAGACTCATAGAAAACCTAATGTGGTAATTTACTCAAGCACCCTCTTCCAGGACACTGGAAAATGTTTTTTATAGACCCTCAATTATGTAAACTTTACCAACTTAGTTATTTTTATCTTTTATATTCCCTTAAAAAATAAAAAATTTTTTTCATTCAGTTGCCAGGTTTTATTTGCCTTTCTTGTTCCACCTCAACTCTGTTGGGATGGTTTTTCCCAAAAAACACAGATTATCAAGTAGCTACATATCTTTTTCTTTTGCTCCTGACACTAAAAAGTTTAAATCTTTGATTGCATAAATGCAGCAGAGGATGGGATAGGGATTTCCAGGAAAAACTAGAGGAGGATAACATTGAAAGAAAAAAATAAAATAAAAAATTTAAAAAGGAAAAAATCTTTTTTTAGTTATCTTTACTATAGTTAGGGGGCTTTTATATCCTTCCTTCATTGTTCCCCCCTTTTTAACTCACAGCCCCTCTTTGGTTTTTCCCAGCCCTAATATTAATCACTAATCTTCCTCTGTATATTTTTTTCCCTCATCCTTGCCTTATAACTAATACTTTAGTGAACCTTTATTATCCTTGTTTCTTTTTCTTTCTTTTATTTTCCCTGAAAGATTTAATCCCAAAAAAACCTTTGGGCCCGCAAAGAAAAAGGAGAAAAAGAAAGCCATATTAGAGAAAATAGTTGCAACAAATCAATAGCAAAAGGGAGATTTTTTAATACTTAAAAATTTTTGAAGCTCTAAGGCAAGAAGAGAGGACCCAGGTGCAAATGCAAGGTAAATAAGCGACAGAAGAAACATGGAGAATACAAAATTTAAAAGGCATTTGAGGGTCGTATGAAATGTAGCACAGTGGAGATAACAAAAAAAACGAACCAAAAAGTATCTGTTTACACACACACACACACACACACACACAAAAAAACAAAACACACACAAAAAGAAACACATAAAAGCATACAACTGTCTTATGCATACATATCCGAGAGATTCTTCTTTCGCAGAGGGGAAAAAAATCAGAGACTCACATCATATTTAGGAGAAAGAGAGACAAGGAACCCCAGAGCACTAAATGAAATGTCACCATCAACTATTTTCCTCGGACCTTACAGAACATAGAAGAGGATTAAAAAGGGATAGGGGACAGAGAGGAAATTGGAACACTAAGAAACAACCCTTTCTGAAACAACCAAGCAAAACTCATATGAACCACAGACACAGAAAGTGTATCAGGAGCTTATTCATGTCAGCATATTACACCTCAAAAACTCTTTCCCAAAGGGTCATTTGGTATCTTTCCCCCGGGGTTGTGGGTTTTAAAATGAACCCATCAATATCTACCCCATTTAAGCAAATTGAAAAGAAACACATTGCAGTAAATCAAATGCTGAAAAGTTGATAAAATCAACACCTCTTCATGTTAAAAGTTTTGGAGAAACAGGGAAAAGGGCCCACAAGGCTAGATAAATAAAGGAATTTGCATCAGCCAAATCCCAACAAAAAAATTAAATGGAAAGAAACCCCCCTTTAATTAATTGAACTTATGATTGATAATAAATTGTTGATGAAACTTCTTAGAGAAGGCATTAAATTTGAACAAACTGCATGTTCAATTATATTTATATTAGTACAATTGGAAATTGCCCATGGATTAGAAAATTAAATCAAATAAATTCAAAGAATCATATTAAAACATGCTTTACTACTAAGTTAGTTATTGACACTAAAAATAATAAAATGGATAACAATTCCATAAATTAAAAATGAATAATTTCCTTTCAATTTATAAGGAGTAATTTATGAGATGAAAATAGTGAGACAGATTCTTAACTTTCAAGATTCAAAGTGAAACTTCTTAAATAGTGCTGCTATGATCTTAGAAGTGAGGCATGTGGGCATGGAGAAACTAGTTGCTAACTAAATAATATGAATATGTTAGAGAAAAGGATTATTGTAAATATTAAAGAAATAAGTCATGAGATTGTGAGTGTCATGATGTTCCATTTATACTCACAGAATATTGTAGGTTATATGGACATATATTTAGACTGTGGCTAGGGATTATGCTACTTGATAAAATAGCATTTATAGGTTCTCCTCCATGACCCATGACGTCACTGTTCCTGGATAATTGACAATGTTTCCAATGCCAGAAAATAATTTCTTTTTGGTGTAAATGTCTTACATCCAGTTAAAAGAGATTACTGATATTCACACATAGATTTACAGTGCTGGTATTTCCGGAACAACTTTACTAAATAGTCATATCCAGAGGCTCAAACACTAATTAAAGTTAATGATGTTTTAAATCTTTCAGTAAGTTTATTAGACAATAATTTCAAAAATGTTGGGAGAAAGAAAATAACATATGCAAATTGTATTATACATTCAAAAAACATGTGCCTAAAAGTAAAATATTTATTCAAAATAAAATTTTAATATCATGAATTAATTATATATCATAGTGAAATAATATTTTCTATTCTAAAAAGCAAAGCAGAAATTACTGAAAATAACAGATATGTCACAATTAAAAGAAGTTTCAAGTTTTAAAATATAAATTTACTCTCAAACATGTAATATAGTCCAAAAGAAGGGACTTAATTTTGGCAGAGAAAGTTTTTTACAAATTGAGCTATGGGTTATATGAAGGAAATTAGTTCACAAAGTTAATTTACCTACACACTACACCATGAATTTGGAAATATCACAACTACATGTCTTTGCATCCTGTACTCCCCTACATCTGTTTTCTCCTTTACCATAGTTATGGATCATAAACTCCAACAAGTCTTAGAATATTAAAATAAAAATCTACAGAAAATAAGAGAGGTGAAGAAAAAATGAGGGCAATATCAATGATCGTAGAAAAATCTGACCATGCCAAAACTAAAACAAAAACAAAAGGAAAAAAAAAAACACAAAGGTAACCCTCAATAAAATAGAATACTATATGTTCAAATCACAGTGGTTATGTTACTGAATGGAATTAGATACAATAACTTATAATGTGATTTTAGAAAGAGAAAAATCATTTTCTCTTTTTCTATTAGTCACGATACATTCCTTTTTAAAGAGTTACACATCCTTTAAATTTATAGGTTTGAAAATTCCACTTCACACCAGTCTGAATGGTTAAGATCAAAAACTCAGGTAACATAAGATGCTAGTGGGTGGAACTGAAACCTGGTACAACCACTCTGCAAATCAGTCGGGTGCTTCCTCAGAATATTGGACATAGTATTACCTGATGACCCAGCTATACTACTCCTGGGCATATACCCAAAAGATGCTCTAATGTATAACAAGGACACATACTTCACTATGTTCATAGCAGCCTTATTTATAATAGCCAGAAGCTGGAAAGAACCCAGATGTCCTTCAACAGAGGAATGGATGCAGGAAATGTGATACATTTACACAAAGGGGTACTACTCAGCTATTAAAAACAATCACTTCATGAATTCTTAGGCAAATGGATGGAACAAGAACATATTATCTTGAGTGAGGTAACCCAGTCACAAAAGAACACATATGGTATGCACTCACTAATAAGTGGATATTATACCCAAGATACAATTCACAGACCACATGAAGCACAAGAAGGAAGGCCAAGTGTGGAAGATTCAGTCTTTCTATAAAGAGGGAACAAAACCAGGCAGTGGTGGCACACGCCTTTATTCCCAGCACTTGAGAGGCAGAGGCAGTCGAATTTCTGATTTGAAGGCCAGCCTGGTTTACAGAGTAAGTTCTAGTACAGCCAGGGCTATACAGCAAAGTACTGTTTCAAAAAACAAAACAAACAAACAAAAACATAACAAAACAAACAACAACAACAAAAAGGGGGAACAAAATACTCACAGGAGCAAATATGGAGACGAACTGTGGAGCAGAGACTGAAGGAATGGCCAACCGGAGGCAGCCTAACCTGAGGATCCATCCCATATATAGTCACCAAACCCAGACACTACTGTAGATGCCAAGAAGTGCTTACTGACTAGAGCCTGATATAGCTGTCTCCTAAGAGGCTTTGACAGAGCCTAACAAATACAGAGGTGCTTGCACCCAACCAACGGACTGAGCATGGGTTTCCCAGTGGAGGAGTTAAAGGCTGAAGGACCTGAAGGGGTTTGCACCCCTATAGGAAAAATAACAATATTAACCAAACAGATCCCCCAGAGCTCCCAGGGACTAAACTACAAACCAAAGAATACTCATGGAGGGACCCATGGCTCCAGAGGCATATGTAGCAGAGGATGGCCTTGTCAGGCATCAATGGGAGGAGAAGTCCTTGGTCCTATGAAGGCTCACTGCCGCAGTGTAGGGGAATGCCAGGTTTGGGAGGCAAGAGTTGGTAGGTGGGTGGGGGAGCACCTTTATAGAAGTTGGGGGAGAGGGAATATGATAAGGGAGTTCCAGGTGGAAACTTGGAAAAAGAATAACACTTGAGATGTAAATAAAGTCTTATAAATAGGCAGCTTCGGTGGCCAGTACCAACTTAGATGAGGACAAGTGAATCATAGGTAGAGCCATGGTGACCTGTCCCTGAACCTACACTCAGTTGATACCCTGTTCTGAAAGGTATCTATACTCCCCCTGAACACCTATGCTCTGGTGCCATTCCCTTCCCCACATCCTGCCTTTCTGTGTTTATAATCTCTGTGTAAATAAGTAACTTACGATGTGATTTAAATAACTAAATAATAAAAAAAAAATAAAGAAAATAACCAATAAATGAAAAGAAAAAAATATAAAATGTAAAATCATTCTCAGATTCATAATATATAACAACACAGGTAAGCAGAACAAAAGTATTTTCTGAGTTTCTTGGGAGTCATGTCCAAGATATAATATTACATAATAAAAGTGGAATATAGATAAGCATGTAGTTTTATTCATTGTTAGCAATACAAATAATAAAAAGGCATTCTGATGATATTCATAATTATTACTTATAAAGGATGTCTACGATAATATCAATGCTTGGTGAGTGGTGTAGAGGAGAAGGTTATGTGTCTGAAGGAAAGAGAAGAAATCAAACATGCAAGTGCTTTCTATAGTCTCTATTATGCAACTATTTACCAACATTTTTATGTTGAGAATGTCACAGTGACAAAATTTCAGGGCATTTATATCTTGTATTTAAAGCTAAGGACCTGTTGCTGAGGATGGGATGAACCATGAAATTATAAACAATAAATGATGATGCTAAGTATCATTAATATTTGACAATTTTAGCACCTCCCTGGCTTGACAACCCACAGAAAAGAAAGTTTGGTGGGGCACTCCTTTTAATCCTAGCACTGGGGAGGCAGAGGCAGGTAGATTTCTGAGTTTGAGGCCAGACTGATCTACAAAGTGAGTTCCAGGACAGGCAGGGTTACACAAGAGAAACCCTGTCTCAAAAAACAAAACAAAACAAAAATAAAACTGACAGGTTTACAGAGGCATTTTCCCTGACCCTTTTCTGCACAGCAGAGAAGCTTTCTAAAACTCTGCAAGCAAGTGTTTGCATTTCTCACAACTATCCAAGAACTGGACATGTTTAACACACATAAACTTTACTAAGACTCATAGAAAACCTAATGTGGTAATCTTACTCAAGCAGTCTCTTCCAGGACACTGGAATGGATGTATTGGATATGACCCTCAAATTATGGTTAAACTTTACCATACTTAGTTATTTTTTATTACTTTTATATTCCCCTTAATTAATACATAATTTTCATTCAGTTGCCAGGTTTTAACTTGCCTTTCTTGTTTCCACCTCAACTCTGTTGGGATAGGCTTTCCCAAAGAACACAGATTATCAAGTAGCTACATATCTCTTTCCTTTTGCTTCCTGAGCACTTAAATAGTTTTAAATTCTTTGATTGCATTAATAGCAGCAGAGGTATGGGATAGGGAATTTCTCAAGGAAAAACTATGAGGGAGGATAACATTTGACATGTAAATAAATAAAATAACAAATAAAAAAGGAAAAAATCATTTTTAGTTTATCTTTATCTTATAGGTGAGGAGAGGCTTTATATCCTTCCTTCATGTGTTCCTCTCTTTAACTCACAGCCCCTTCTTTGTGGTTTTTCCTCAGGTCTAATATTAATCACTAATCTTCCTCTGTATATTTTTTTCCTCTGCATCCTTGCCTTTAGTAACTAATACTTTAGATGAACCTTTATTATCCTTGTTTCTTTTTTCTTTCTTTTACTTTCTGAAAAGGATTTAATACCAAAAACCTTTCGGCCCTGCAAAGTAAAAGGAGAGAAGATATAGCCTATTATTAGAGAAAAAATAGTTGCAAGCTATTCATATAGCAAAAGGAGAGATTTTTATAATACATTCAAAATTTGAAGCTCTATAGGCAAGAAGAGGAGGATCAGGTGCAATGTGCAAGGTTAAATAGAGTCGACAGAAGTAACATGGGGAGAGATAGCTAGAATTAAAGGCATTTGAGGGGTCGTATGAAAATGTAGCACAGTGGAAGATAACAATAAAACGAATCCTAAAGTATTCTGATACACACACACACACACACACACACACACCACACACACACACACATGCACACATACATGCATACATACTGGTCTTATGCATACATCATCCGAGAGGATTCTTCTTTCAGCAGATGGGAACAAATACAGAGACTCACAGTCAGATATTATAGGGAGAAGAGGAGAGACAAGGAACTCAGAGCACTAAATGAAATGTCACCATCAACTTATTTTCCTCTGACCTTACAGAACATAGAAGAGGAGTCAAAAGGCATAGGGGACAGAGAGGAAATTGTGAACACTAAGAGAACAAAGCCTTCTGAAACAACCAAGCAAAACTCATATGAACTCACAGACACAGAAAGTGTGATCATGAGCTTATTCATGTCAGCATATATACACCTCAAAAACGTCATTCACCATGGTCAAGTTGGTATCATTCCAGTGGTGTGTGGGTGGTTTAACATAGGATATCCATCAATATACTACACCATTTAAGCAAATTGAAAAGAAAACACATTGCCAGTTCATCAAATGCTGAAAAGTTTTGATAAAATGCAACACCTCTTCATGTTAAAAGTTTTGGAGAAATCAGGGATATAAGGCACATGGCTAGATACAATAAAGGCAATTTGCATCAGCCAAATACCAACATCAAATTAAATGGAAAGAAACTTACTCAGCCGAGTTAGGTTGGAAGAATGCCACATTTTGTGGCTGGTTTAGGATGCACATACAGTCCCTATCTCAAAAAGTAAAAGTGTAATAAAGTATGTGGAAGAGTGTTGTGTGTGTGTATGTGTGGTGTGTGTGTGTGTGTGTGTGTGTGTGTGTGTGTGTGTGTGAGAGAGAGAGAGAGAGAGAGAGAGAGGCAGGGAGACAGAGAGAGAGAGAAAAGTGATGCTAATGTCTCAGCTCATAAATGTACATGCAGCAAATCTGACAACCTGAGTTCAATGTCTGGGACTGAAATTGTACAAAGAAGGAACAAATTCTCACAAGTTGTCTTGAGCAAGTCTGGAGTTCTAATCAAGCTCTGCAACTTTAATTTCAGGAGCAGGTTATAAAGACTCAGCAAAATGGGAAGTTTAGGCAAGGGTCATTGCTTAGGGCTATCCCACTATTGAATCCTTATTGTCTAAGACCATCCCACTGTTGTATCCAGCTCCCAGGAAATACCAGATGTTCTTTAAATCCTGGGACCTGAGATCCACGAACATCCTTTCTTAACCTTTCTCTTCACTTTAGATTTAGTATATCTAGGTTTATGTTGAGGTTTTTGATTGATTTGGTCTTGAGTTTGGTGCAGGGTAATGAATGTTAATCTATTTGCATTCTTCTACTCACAGACAATCACTTAAACCAGCACAATTTCTTAAAGGTATTTTCTTTTTTCCATTTTATGGTTTACAATAAAATTTACCATTAGTATAAAGGAGGGCTACTGATTTTATTTTCAGCTAAGTTTGTGTCCAGCCACTTTTCTGAAGGTGCATATCAGCAGTAGGAGTTGTTTAGTAGAAATTTGGAGTCATTTATGAATACTATCATATCATCAGTGAATAGCAGTACTTGACTTAGTCTTTCAAACTTATATCCTCTTTTTTTCTTTTAGTTGTTTTATTGTGCTCCCTACAACTTCAAGTAGTAGTTTGAAAATATATGGAAAGGATGGGTAGGCTTGCCTTATCCCTTACTTTAGTGTAGTGGAAATTGCCTTTAACTTATTGGTACAAGAGAAAGCTTCCTGACCAGAACATCAATGATTCTGGCTCTAAAACCAATAATTTATAAATTGGATCTCCTGAAACTGAAAACTTTTGCAGGGCAAAGGAGATTGTCAATAGGACAAAACAACAGATCATAGATTGGAAAAGGATCTTCCCCAACCCTACATCTGACATAGGGCTAATATCCAAAATATATAAAGAATTCAAGAAGTTTGATACCAACAACCAAATAATCCAATTAAAAATGGGGTACAGAGGTAAGCAGAAAATTCTCAACAGAGGAACAGAGGAGCAAGTGCCAAGTAGTATTTGAACAGAAGAGAAAAGGCCTTCTTTGAGTATGTTAATGTCAAGGCTTATTTAATTAAAGACCTTCCCCATGATGATCTTCAGTGAAGTATCTCTCTGAGATTATCCTTGCTTATTCATATTGCTTTATTGTGAGTGGATGTGGATGCAAATACATTATTCAAGGTGAAACAGGGATTATATGTCTCTCTTTCTCTCTCTCTCTTTTTTTTTTTTTTTTTTGGTTTTTCGAGACAGGGTTTCTCTGTGTAGCCTGGGCTGTCCTGGAACTCACTCTGTAGACCAGGCTGGCCTCGAACTCAGAAATCCGCCTGCCTCTGCCTCCCAAGTGCTGGGATTAAAGGCATGCGCCACCACTGCCCGGCGGACTATAGGTCTCTTAAGGAAAGGATGTGAGAAAATCAAGGCCGAAGACTAAGAGTATCTTGACAACTCATTAGCATGGAGAAGAACTCCAGATGCTATGATACATGACTGAGTGTCAGTGGCCCTATCAGTTGGATGTCATGGTTATGTGTTGCAGAACAAGTACATTGACAGGTTTGAATGGCTTAAGTCCTGATGTTCTCAAATTTCTGAGATTCCTAGGTTTGAGCTCACACAAACTCACCAGATGAGTTTCTGGTGGCACAGACCACCAGCTCTACAGGTCTCCTTTTTGTTTTATAAAAGAAAGATACCATTGTAGTAACTGTCTTATATGCTATCTACAGTTAAAAATTTAGACTGGGCAGGATGTTAGCATCAAATAGACCACAACTTAAGTCAAAATGGTAATGTGGGTTTGGGAAGCCAGTAAGATAGGAAATTATTCAACCAACTTAATTATCCAATGGATTGAAATCTTTAGAGATAGACTGTACAGAGCTTTCTGAAAGAATAAACCTTGGTCTATTATGCATGTTTTTCAATGTTTAGCAGTCACTGGGCTGTAGCAAGAAAGTTCATCTGTTGCTGAAGTGACCTAAAGCTGTCATCTGTCGATGTTATTGCTTTCTCATCTCAAAATGTCTCCAGTCATCTGGCATGTCTGAAGAAAGTTGACTGTGATTAGAGCAGGTCCAAGAGAGATGGTGAGTCTATCTCTTTGTGGCTAGGAGCAGCAGCGCTGTCTTCCTTTCCTCATAGAGATAAACCTGTTGAATGATTACTACAGGGATGTAGAACCCTGGAGGGACATGTGTTTGCATGGAGGTTATTTATCTTCTTTACACCTAAAGAAAATAGAGAGTAATGCACATGTTAAGCCTGTAACAGTTTGTCTGGAAACACATTGGTGGCCCATTGTTATAGAGTTAAGAGGAAAGCAAGGATATTGGTGTTAGTTTTGATTTTAGCCTAGCATTCCTCAGTTGGGAATTCATCAGTTTGCATTATAAAAAGCAAAGGGAAGGGGATAAGAATCATGTATGTCATCTTCTTAGGGTAGCTTTGAAAGGAAATATATTAATTATGTATCTGGAATAGGCAGTAACAGCTTGTCTATGAAAAGAAACTGGATTAAGAAGATAATATTATTTTATTAATTGAGGATTAAATAATGGTTATTAATGTAGTCATTTTCACCTATTTTAGATTTTGCCAATTTGGTTTTTTGAAAAGAATTTTTTAAACAAAATACAAATTTTGAACAATTTTCTGTTAAAATATATGAGGACCTATTCAGGTGTTCCTGTTATGTGAGAAGAATTAGCATTTACACAAAATTTAGACAAAAAGCATGAAAATTCTCAGTTTTGAGTGGACTGTGTTGTTCCAAGTTTGAAACACCAATCCCTTGGTGTTGTGTCATTACCAAAATTCTGCCCTTTATCATTTTGTTCATCAGGTACTTCCTACCCACATGCTATTTATGTCTTGGCTGATGGAGGAGGAGAAACCAACTATGATGTCACAGTCCTTGCCAACAACCTGTGTGTTTGTGACAGGTACATCTCTTTTCCCAAGTGTGCATCCAGAATGTATGTGTGTTTCCTTTTGACTGTGTGCTGCCATAGCCTAGCAGGTGGCAACAGGAGGGGTGCTACTTTCTGTATCCCTGTAAAATAGAATGGAAAAAGGGGAGAGTGATAGGTGCTTGTTGGCATCATGCCTGTGGGGTCAGGGTCTGGGTGGAGATTCAGACTTATGAAAACATAGAATTCCTATCCATCTTGAATATGTTCATATATTTTGGGCTAATGCCAAAGTTGATGGACCATTCAGGGACTGGGGGACTGACATGAAGAAGGTGGTGCCAAGGCCTGAACATGGAGTCCATAGCCCATGTTTCCCTTGGGGTCAGGCCCTGTTACTTGCCAAACAAGGACCTCCCAAAAAAATCAGGACTGTGTCAAATGCTGTGATTCTCAGTATCAGCTCTGGATACCCAGGTGCTGAAGGATATGTACTGCCTGGACAGGAAGTCATGAAGTGGTGGCCAAGGTCCTTGTTCCCACTCAAGGCATCTACAGGCCAGTCTGGAAGGGGAAATGGAACACTGAGCAGAGCAGGAATTAGTCCAGTTGGGAGCAAGTGCCAAGTACTAGAGGAGCAGGAGAAGAGAAAAGGCCTTCTTTGGGAGACTTAATGTCACAGTTTGATTAAGCAAAGACATTATCCACGGTGAGTTTTGTGAAGCAGCTCTGAGACTATCATTGTTTGTTCATATTGATTTATTGGGGGTGGATATATATATATATATATATATATATATATATATATATATATATATGATCTTCTTGGAGGAAGATCATGAGACTACACAGGAAGGGATGGTCATGGACGGGATGCTAAGGCTATCCTAATACCCAATAGTATGGAGAACAACTCCAGGAATTATTTGTGATTTAGTGCCCATAGACCACTCAGTTGGGTATCATGGTTATGTTTTCCACAATATGTAGAGGCAAGAAGGGAGGGTCTCTACTGCTCTTTTCAATCTCTGAGATTCCTGGGTTTGAGCTCACTCAATTTCAACAGTTCTTATGCTTGTCTGGTGGCACCAGCCCACATGCCCTACAATTATTTCCATGGGAGATCATAAGCATATTAAATCAAAAGTCCCAGTTACATCCTATATAACAGGGAAGTTGACAACATTAACAACATTAACATAGAAGCCATAAAAACCCACATGGTTCTTTTTAGAAATATTTCATTGCCAACTTTGGCTTAGAATCTAGAATTATGAGGAGTCACATGTACCCTCCAGTCCAAGGAGTGTTGTATTAATTAGCCAGAATGAATTTCGAGACATCAAGGCTATAGAGTTAAAGTGATCTTAAGAAGAAAAAACATGGCTAGGAAAAGAAGAAATCAATACAAATACAAACAAATGTTAGATGAGTTTATCTTATAGGAGAAAGACTTGTATATAGTCTGGAAACAAACAGTATTATAAGGAGAGTATGTGATGGGATTGTTAAGACAGGAAACAAACATTACAGAATGAAAAGATGATGTATAAGTATATAAAAATTTAGTACTTCATTTTCCTAGTTACTTGAAGGATTGGGGATGACAATGTCTAAAAAGATATTAGAGAGAGCTATCTGCTTATCTTGTCTAAATTTTAAAACTTTGTAAGAAATTACTTTAACCATAGTATTATGTTACCTTTCTGTTCTTACATGAAAACTGGTACCAAAGACTGTTATCTGTTGTTCTAGAAAACCACAAAGACTGTGTCCAGCTTCCCACAAAGAACAGGCTGTGTAAAAGTTATTAGGAGATATGTTTTTTCTTTGTGTTAATTTTTCTTTTAAGGAAGTAGGGGTTGGGACTAATGATCCAGGATTCATAAAATTTATATACATTTAAGAATTTCCTTTTCCGTTTTTACATTTCTCTCTCTCTCTCTCTCTCTCTCTCTCTCTCTCTCTCTCTCTCTCTCTCCTTTTCTTTCTTTCTTATTTAACATTTTTAACAGTCCAGACTTTATCCACCTCCCAGTCCATTCTCCAACTGTTCCACATCTGACACTTTTTCTCCGTCCAACCCCACCATCTCCAAGGGGATGTCCCTACCCTACCCCCTGATCCCATCAGACCTCCCCAGCCCCTGGGGCTTCAAGTCTCTCGAGGGTTAGGTGTATCATCTCTGATTGTGTCCAAACCCAAAAATTATTAACAATGTTCAGAGCCTTGATGATGAAACTTTAGTAAATAAAATACTGGGTTCAAGCTCCCTGTGTGGGAAAAGACAAAGAACAAAAAGGGGAGAAGGCAAAAGAAGGAAAAGGAAGAAGTCAAAATATTGAAAATAGAGAAGGCAAAAAAAAAAGAAAAAAAAAAAAAGAAAAAGAGAGAAGGCAAAAAAAGAAAAGGGAGAAGGCAAAGAATAAGAAGGAAGGAGGAAATGATGAAAGAATGAGAAAAAGGAGAAAGGAAAATGGAAGAATGATGAGATTCCTTGAGCAAAGAGATAGCCCTTGAACTGACTGCTTCAATTACTACGAACTCTGAGTCATTATTGAATTCCCTCCTTTCTCAGGAACCTTGTCATGCTGAACCTGGACCTCAGCACAAATGCTGGTAGGGAGTGACTAGATTTTCACACAGAAATCATGTGATATTCCGTTTCTTTCTTGGAAGATATGGAAATAGTCACCAAGCTCAATTGACAGTATCTTTTGCAAGATAGCACAGTTGATCCCAGCGAGCCAGCAAATACTAGCCTTGGAGGATAGACCTGTGCAACATATTCTTTTTCAGAAATCCCTGTAACATTAAGTTTTTCAAAGCCTGTTTTTAATGATGGTTTTTAAATGCTTTCACTTTCCCTCTAGTCCACCACCCACCAGAGGTAATAGAAAATAAAGAATATTGGGGAAGTTGACCTGTCTAGAAATGGTTCTTTGGAGCAAACTCCAACTGTGTTGTCAGAAAATCTGACGTTCAGGTCACAGCTCAGCAGTGGCAGCTAGATCCATTTGAAAACTTCACTGATATATTAGAATTCCAGTCGGTGGAGACAGTGTAGCAAACATGACTCATTAGGGGTGGCACTACCTAGCAAAGACAGTCAGGCCTCATCCTTGGCATGAGTTAGCAGGAGGGTCCAGAAGGAATGCCAGCAGAAGTTCTCAGCTGTGCCCCTCAGACAAGCGAAGGTCAGAAAAGACAGGAGACTAACAAGTGTTGCAAATAGCTTTATACGCAAGCATCATCTAGCCTCCATCACTGTTAGTTGTGTCCTATTTATACTCCCTCTAAATGGCATGTGCCTTCCATGGGTCTTGCTTCTGCACATGTCTTGTTTCAGCAAATGAGTTTGTCTCAGTTGATATCACTCTGTCTATCAGTCAAAGTGACAAAAAGCAGCAGTATACTACCAGAAGATTTTTGGTGCTTTTTTCCTCTGTGGAGTCAAAACAATTGGAGCCCAATTATGTAATGTAAGGCAGACCAATGCATGAGTGGCACTAAAAAAGAATACTTGATCAAGTGTCTTTTCTTTTTTTTTTTTTATCCCTCAAACTCCTTTTTTGTTTTTATACCATTTTTTTTTATTGGAAAATTTTTATTGGAAAATTTTTTTACATTTCAGATGTTCTCTCCTTACCCCATTTCCCCCCCCCCTCCCAACATGGAGGCAGGCGAGGGGGAAAGGGATAGTCAAGTGTCTTTTCACGTGCTTGCATTAGCAGAACATCCTTTCATCTGTGTTTGCTTCAGTGAAGCGTTCCTTCATGTGTTCAGTCCAGCAAAACACCATCCAACACAAATGGCTTTCCGAAGAACCCTTTGATTTCCACTTCAAATCCCACAGGAATGGTTAGAATTTCTGGCCTAGCATCAACCATAATCAAGGCAGGGGTAGTTATCTTTTGCATCATATTCCTATCTGGTTCCCAGTTGAACAGCCTAGAGACCACTGGGAAAGCATGTCAGAATATTCAAGCTTCATACCTTTGCCTTGGCACTGGGTCTAGGGTCATTCAAATAAAACAGGTTACTTGTTCATGGATCATATTTATTTATTTATTTATTTATTATTTATTTATTATTACTTTTTTATTCTTCTTTAATCTTTTTTTATAGTCTAGTCATTATCCCCCTCCTGGTCTGCCTTCCAACAGTTCCTCACCCCATTCCTCCTTTCCCAACTCCAAGAGGACCCCTCCCCAACAACACCCTGTCAGACCTTCCCATGCCCTGGAGCCTCCAGTCTCTCAAGGGTTAGGTGCATCTTCTCTCACTGAGGCCAGACCAGGCAGTCCTCTGCTTTATATGTGTTGGGAACCTCCTACCAAGGAGTGTATGCTCGGTGTCTGAGAAATCTAAGGTGTCCAGGTTAGTTGAGACTGCTGTTCTTTTTATGCGGATGCCCCCTCCTCAACTTCTTTCAGCTTTTCCATAATTCAACCACATGTGTCCCTGGCTTCTGTTGATTGGTAAGTATCTTTTGTTTACTCTGTTAGCTGCTTGTTTGGTCTCTCAAAAACAGGAGTGAAGCCCTGAAAGGCAGAAGAAAGAATGGAAACAGGAAACCTAGGGAGGTAGGAAGTGGGAAGACTCTCTAGAATGTACCAGAGATCTAGGAGGCAAGAGACACTCAGGACTCAAAGGGAGGGACCTTAGATGAAACTCCAACTGTGTGGAGAAGGAACTTGTAGAATTCAGCTCCAGTGGAAAGATAGAGCATCAAATGGATGGATGGGGTTGTCATCTCACAGTCAAAAACTCTGACCAAGAATTATTCCTGTTTCAAAAAACTACAGGGACATCGTTGGAGAAGAGACTGAGGGAAAGGAAGTCCAATGACTGGCCCAAGTTGGGATCCAGCTCAAGGGAGGCTCTCAGGCCTGACACTATGACTGATGCTATGATGTGCTTATAGACAGGTGCCTAGCATGGCTGCCCTCAAGGATCATTTTACCTCAGCCACTAAAATTTCATATATACTCCAATATTGTTATCTGATTCTACACCATTATTATTCTGAAACTCAAAATAACCGGGATATTTACTTCCCTATCTGTATTACATTTTACTACACAAACAGAGGGTTAATTATTTAAGTTTTCTCCTGTATGAAACACAGACTCAGAGAATGTGGAATCTTGACAAAGAAAGGCCTAAAGCCAATGGAGAGTGGTATTAGGTGTGACCATAGTCACAGACACCTTCCCAACCGTCCCCTCCTCCACTTCCATAAATGGAGACAACCCTGATGGCCCTTGTCCCCTTTCCATAGGTCACTGGATCACACTACCTTCCTCGGTGCTTACACATTAGAGACCCTTTAGGCAAACCCTTATGTAGAGCAGTATCTCAGGGCTCAGTTTCAGTACTCATTCACCACTCCCTGTGGCCACTGAGAGTTTGGGTTTAAAAACTCACATAGCTATGGAAAGAAAGGGGCTTTGCTGGGAAAGGCGACTCCTCTAACTTGACCTCTTCTGGTTGGCAGTAATGCTGGGTGGAGTTTTTACATTTGCCAATGGCCAGCTTGTGAATATCTTCATATATACTTTCTATTAATGTTACTGTAGTTTGTTTTGAAATAAAAATAAAAACAAACAACCTTCCGAATGTATAAAAAACAAAACAAAACAAAAGAAATAGAATTTATATACAAGGATTTAGATGAATAAATAAGTATACAATGAAAACCCAACAGGCTTCTGTATGTTACAAATGTTAGTGTAAATTATTTAAAGCACGTAGAGGATAGTATAAGGCATATAGAATAAATAGAATGAAATTTGAACATGCTATATATGGTACTAATGTTTCTAAGGTCTATGATCAACAGTTACAAAAATGTCTATAATATATGCCAAATTAAAGTTTATTTGAAAATATTTGGCTCTTTAAATATTATATGATAGAAGTATCATGCTAGTATAACTGATCCTTGGAATGCCTCTAATGTGGTACCCTCCATTTCATTTTCTTTTTAAGTTAATGTTTTAAATTAGTTATACTGGGATATCATTCATCATTCTTATTTACTTGTAGAACAATACAGATATTTTACTCTCATCTGAGTGACCAATAAGCTTATGGATTTGAGTCACAGTTGGAAGCTGATGTATAGCTTATTAGACATCAAAATTCATTCATCACTTGAGTTTTCCAGTCTCTAATCACTCTCAGTTTGAGCACATTGACAGCCATATCTCAGTAAGCAGTGAGGGTCTTGTGCTGTGGTTTTATAATGGACTCTCTAACTCAGGTTACATATTCCATGGTACTACAGAACTGTGCCTCAGACTGCACAACTGAAGGTGATGGTTAACTAGTCCTGAAGGCACTGACTTGGTGTAGATAAATATAAATTCTTAGGAATTCCTCATTGGACACACACTGTTGTATTGTCTCCAAAAGAAATGGTTCACCCAGACTTTTGTCTGTTAGCAACAGCCATTTGGATGCCTGTGATAAATACCACACACTTTCATGCTATCACTTTGATGGCCCAGACTCACTTAAACCTCTACACTGGGGAAAGATGGATTTTGGTATTACAGCTGCCATCCTTGCAGCCTTCATTTCAGGCATTGCTGGGCTGATAACAGCTGCTGTTGCCTTAACTCAGACAGCCACTATGGAGGAGATTGTCAATGCTGAAGTCTCTAAGTTAGCTTGGGTGCTACAGATGCAGGACATTTTAAATCAACATCTTTGTCAAGCCATCACATTTTACAAGAACCAATTGACTAACTGGCAGAAGAGTTGGCCCTTGTTAGGCACACGTCTCTATTGGCATGTGACTCCAGGCTTCACTCAATCTGCCTAACCCCTTACCAGGTACATAACACCACTGAAGCCCTACAATAGTTGGCTTGATATCTTGAAGTTATCTGGTCAGACAAATTCATTAACTATTCTGTGCTGTTAAGGGAGAACATAGCCAACTTCACTGGAACCAGGTTATCTCTGCTCTCCATAGATGCTGGATTCTTGGTAAAAGTGTGGGACAATATTAAGAGGCTGTTGACCCCTCTAGCATAGCCACTTACACTATGATGGGTGGAATTGTCATATTAGTAATTATTACATTTAAGTGTCTCACACAACATATCTCCAGGCAGTGTTCCACAAATAACACTACCCTCTAGGTGCTGATGTCTCTTGAAAATCCCAATTGTGGCTCTCCTAAAGAAGTGATCAAAGACAGGATGGCAGATATCAGTAATACTACCATGTAGACAAAAGTGTGGGAATATAGGAGGAATGACTTAGACCACCTCTATGTAAGAACAGGAGGACAAACAGCTGCAAAGGCATACTCTGAAGGAGGACCTAATTGAAGACTGACTGAGACATCAATGACCCTGATAAAAGACCTAGGAGATCACTATGTCCTTATCACATTCTATTGGGAGTAAGACTTTCCCAATGACCCTGATAAAAGACCTAAGAGATCACTATGTTCTTTCTAGAAACTGACTTGTCATATTTGATTCTGAGGCTTTTGGTTTCAAAAGAGTTAAGTTTTTTCCCAGCAAACCTGGCTTTCTCTCATGATAGGCTGTGATTATTAATCCTAAAATAGGTAAGTTTGAGGTAGCCTGTAATTCTTAGACCATACAGTCAGCATTTGAGAAAAATGATTTCTCTCTCATAGAAAAAATAATCTATGACATGATGCTACAAAAAGGAAACATTGAGACCCAATAGAGCCCTCATCTATCATTTTCCACCTTAAGAGGCTGATCCTTCCTTGTTTCTAGCCGTTATTCTCAGCAGTTTGTCTAGCTCCTGGCTGTGATGGGTGCTGTATGTTTCTCCTTGCCCTTCCTTAGAAATTTCAAAAAAAGAGGAACAGATGGGCTGCTTAAGAGATTCATCACCAAAGTCCTCAGTCAAAAGTGGGAATATTTTCACCAGGCTCTGAGCTCCTTATGGTAAATGGTATATAATTCCCAGGAAAGGGAATGGTATAGCAGGAAAAGGGTCTGATAGGCTGGACTGTCTGGCAGAAGACACTTTATTTTTTTGTTTTATTGGTTATTTTCTTTATTTACATTTCAAATGTTATCCTCTTTCCAGATCTCCCTCAGGAACCCCGTAACCCATCATCCTCCCCCTACATCTCCATCACCCACCACCCACTCTTACCTTCCTGCCCTGACATATCCCTACACTGGGGCATCAAAGTCTGTCAGGCTCATGAGCTGCTTCTCCCACTTATTTCCAACAAGGTTATCTTCTGCCGCATGTGTGGCCAGAGCCATGGGTCACTCCATGTGTACTGTTTAAATTTGTCTGTACATACCATACACATAACTTTCTTCATTCTAGGATACCCCATTCCCTGTAGGGTGTGAATTATTCTTTGATGACTTTGCCATAATTACTGGGATCTGGATATTACAAAAAGGATGACATAGAGCAACATAAGTTCTGCAGCTTTCAGGGTCAGGAATGAGACAAGTTGCTGCCAGTTATATTTTGAAACTAAGAAGTCTCACTCTGTTGTGGATGGAGTTGGCAGATGAGAGTCACACTGGCTTTTAATGCCTGCTTTTTATCTTACCATCAGTTCATAGGTTGCTTTTCCTTTAATTGCGAGAGAAAGAGAGAGAGACAGAGAGAGAGCGAGAGAGAGAGAGAAAGAGAATATTTATCTGAAACACTAACCAAAGGACCTCAGGATATGACTGAATACTCACCTAAATATCTATGAAGTTCTAGATTCCCTCTATATTATTGCAACATTGACTACATGCAGAAAATATGTTTACTAATTTATTAAAAATAACTACATTCAGTTTATCACAATGTCAGTGTGGGCACCATGCAATCAGCATCTGCTTCAAAGATCTGTAGAATCATGTAGGAAGATTTGTATATATATTTTTCCTCTCTCAAACCAGAGTTCCCTGAACAAATTGACCTCATTTTCCTTGTGAAATGATTTCCTAATCACATGTACATAAAACTACTGTAGCCACTTTCACCACTCTATGTCTGACATAGCTTGTTTTTTTTTTTTTTTTTTTTTTTTATATGCTGGGGGAAAATATTGCAAAAGTATTAGCTCAAGCATACTCAGAGAAACTTTGTGTTGCAACCAATTGTTATTAGAGACCCAAAACTGGAGAACATGCTAAGGAGAGACTTTGGAGCTCTTAATGTGATGTATTTCAAACCTCACACCTCAGGATTCCAGGATCGCTAAGCAAAATTATGTTTGTTTTTTTTTTAAATGTAATTGCCCAAGGTTGTTATTGATACTAAGAGATTGTCCATCAGACAAAACAGGACTGATACAAATATGAACACAAACATACTGTGTGAGTATGAAAAAAGATTCATTTCAGTTCTTCCAAAATAAGTTTTTAGCACTGAGATGTGGAATTTTTTATTAAAAGTAGATTAAAAGAAGCATAACTGCATTAATGTAGATGACAAATACACTAAAGTGAATGGTGGAATATAATGCTGATGAAGAGAGCTTGATCAGCACTTGGAGATTCAAAGATAAATTGATAAATAAAACTCTGGAAGGCCAAGGTTTTTCATTGGGAATATGCACAGGCTTTTTTCATTACCTGTCGTCAAAGAATAAAGTGGACAAAGAGAAGTATTAGTAAAGTGAAGGAATTATTATTTTACAAACTGCAGAACATTTTGTACCTGATGAGATAATCTAGGATTGATGTTGAAACTCTCGAAACCATTGATGGCTATAGAATGGTATCAAAGAAGGATGCCACTGATTTACTTGTTTGCTCTCAGGAGTCTTGGATATCAGGAAAGAGGATATTCACAAATATTATAGTTTTAAGTTCTCAGAGTGTCCTGAGGTACCAGAAAGGGCTGTTCTTGACACACCCATTTTTCATGTGTTCTCCAAACAAGTGTAAGGAACACGATCTCTTTTGTGTCTCTCAGATACCAAAGGATGAAGTGAATCTTCATGCAGATAAAGCAAGACTTGAATGCTGAATCAGGAATTACTTATTCTAAAACTGAATCAGAATCTAATTCCTAGCCCTTGATACAGTAATAGAACAATTCAGAAGTCTAGGTCAGAGATCAGGGAATCACTGAAGTGGAAACATAAGAGTTCTTTGGAAAGTCAGTTGTGTTGGATGGTGTTTTGCTGGGGAAAACATGTGAAGGAATGTTTCACTGAAGAGGACATAGGTGAAAGGAAGTTCTTCTAAAACAAGCTCGTGAAAGGATACATGATTCCTGCATTTGCCAAGGACAAGGAAATGTGCATCAAGCAGAAATCTGACATTAGGCTAGAACAAAGAAGTAATTTCAGGCAGTATTTTAAATCTTAGGCTAGAACAAAGAAGTAATTTCAGGTAGGAATCTAAATCTTAGACTAGAACAAAGAAGTAGGTTTCAGGCATGAAAATGACTTTGGGCTAGGACAGGGAAGTAGGCTCAGATATTTTGGTCATCCTGATAAGCCCTTAGAAATAGTGATCACCGGAGTGACCACAGTACTTTGTTTATTGCCATGCTTTTTCTTTGACTATTTATAATTATTGTCTTGCTTGTTCCTTGACTATTTGCATCTATTGTATTGCTAGTTGCTCAACCTAGAACTGACCTTAATACTTGCATGAAATTAAAATGGTATAAAAGCAAAAATGAGGAAAAGGGGTCAGATAGGGAGTTTATGGAGGATGTGAATGGGAAAAAGGGATAACATTTGAACTGTGAGTAAATAAAATATCCAATAAAAAAAGAAAGGATACATGATGAAGTTTTCTTTGCTAATGCTACACATGTATTTGTTTGCTTTATATTGCATAGTTGAGCTCCATTTGTTATGACTCCACAGAGAAAAATACATCAAAAACTGGTGGTACACTGTAGCTTCTTCCTGCTTCCATTTACCAGGGCTGATTGGCAGAGTGATATCAGGTGAGACAGACTAACATGCCGAGGCAAGACCAGTGGAGTGTACGTGATCTTTGGAAGGGGTATGAAAAGGACTCAAAGGACAGTAATGAGAGCTTGTTTGGCTTTCTTGCATAGCTATACACGTGTTGGTCTTCTCTAATATTCACTTCATTGAGAGAAGCACAGTCAAGAAATTTTTTCTGGTGTTCCTGTTGGCCTTGGTCTCTCCTGCTGGCCCATGCCAATTTTGGTGAGGCATGGCTGTTCCTGCTAGGTCATGCTACCACTTCTGCTACCCTAACACTACTAAAGTAGACTTCTGGTATTTCTTTGAAATGTTTTTGAGTGGATCAAGGTGCACCTGACCTATGAACTGAACTGCTGATTTCCTGACAACTCAGATGGGAATTTCTCCAAAGCACCATTTCTAAGCTGGTCCACTTCCCCGGTCTCCTTTCTTTTCCATATTCTGTGGTGAATAATGGGCTACCCTGGAGGTTAATGCATTTAAGAATCATCGTTAAAACTACATATACACTAAAGGCCTAAAATCAGCCATAGGCCTAAAGTCAGCAATAGTCCTGACATACATGCATGCTAACACCAAGTCTTGGGTCTCTGTGGAAAAACACTGAAACAGCAGGCTATAATCTATTGTAAACAGGCGGCTTCTGTGGAAATTTACCAACCCAAGTAGTCATAGGTCTTATAAATAGGCAGCCTCAGTGGACTGTACCAACTTAGATAAGGACAAGTGAATCATAGGCAGAGTCATAGTGACCTGTCAACTGAACCTTCACCCAGCTGATACCCTGTTCTGAATGGTATCTGTACTCCCCCTGAACACCTATGCTCCGGTGCCATTCCCTTCCCCACATCCTGCCTTTTTGTGTTTATAACCCCTGTGTAAATAAGTAAATTAGGATGTGATTTAAATAACTAAATAAATTAAAAAAAAAAGAAACAGAACAACAAACAAGCATACACAGTGTTAGAAGTTTTCAATAAAATGATGTTGGGTAGACATTAGGAATATTTCTGGATATATAGGGCTCAAATTTTTACATTATTTATTTACATGTGTATGTTAGGAATTATCTTTCTCTATGTTTGTTGTTTAGAAATTGGAATTTGTTGATGATTGAACACTTTTTTCTATAGAGTTAAATGTAATATATTATCCATGAGTTCTGAATTAATATACATTAATATTTTTAACTATCATTGTATTAAATAAATAAAATTAAAAGTTGCATATAAAAAAACAAAAACAAAAAAACCTTAGGCTTTGAAAAATTAAGGTTAGAGATCACAGTAAGTTCAGTATAAGTTGGGTTTCTATTGATTGTATTTCAGAAGCATTTCTACATTCCTGACTAGCAGCTTGTAGTTAGGCTAGAGCCTGGAACCACTGAGAGCTGATCTCCAGCCAGGATTCTGGCTGGAAAAAAATCCTTTGTGCATGGACTTATATCTATGATTCATTGGATATTTTCATAAAAATGAAGAATAGTTTAAAGAGGATAAGGTGAAAGATCTCAAGCTTAGTAAGAGAAAGAAAAAGCCTGGTATTGCTAGTAAATATTTATAAGTACAGCTATTTTATTTAGTTTTCCATTCTTCTTTTTGGTGTGGTACAACATGAGTGGGAAACTTGAACTGTGAAAAATAGAAAACATATAACTTTCCTGTGGTTCTACATTCTGTCTCATCTGGTGTGGTGCCTATATAGCTCAGAGAGAGTTAGGAAAGGTCCAGAATAGGTCTACAGGCCTCCCCTTTAATCTGAGGTATTAGATGTCACTGTACACCAGACTGTGAAGGGTGCCTGGGACAAATAGGTTCCATAGGGCTTTCATCTAGCCAGGAATACCAGGAATACCAGGAGTATTACAGCTCTTAGAACAGAAAAAATATGTTACTGAAGACAGCAGGTTAGCACAGGGCAGGTGGTCAGGGTCCTGGATCCCCCAGTGGCAGTTGCAGTAGTAGGGGTGATGATGTGTCAGTGCTCTGATGTGAGACTCTATGAGCAAGAGGAGCCTGACTTAGCAGGGTGGTCAAAGATCCAACGATGACTGCTTGTGGGAAGGAGCCTTCTTTCAAGTGTTAAATCTTAGTATAAAGAGCCAGTCTCAGACTATTCTTGGTGAAATAACTTGTACGTTTTATTCTATGTGGACATGAACTATATTAACCTTGGACAATGGGATAGAAATTTGGGAGTGATGCTCAATTTGAATGGGGAAGAATTCCAGATGCTGTGCTAGATGACTGACTGTAATCACCTAGTTGGTGGTCATGGTTACATGCCCTAAAGCAAGCAATAGATACAGAAAACAAGCAGCTCTACTCCTGTATCTCTGAGATTTCTGGGGTTTTGCCATACTCCACCTCAACAGTGCTATAAACATTACTCTGGAGGAATTGTTTATGTGCCCTACTAATCTTTTTGTTTTTTTATTTTAGAGATATATCATCACAGTCATTGCCATCTACTCTGGTTGATACCTATCTAAAGTTATAAATTGGATGGGGCAAGTTGTAAGCATAAAAATAAATTACAACATAAACTAGAAGTAAAAAGGGGATGGGAGCCAGGAAGACAAGAGATTATGAACCAACTTAATTGCTTAGTGGATTGAAATCTCAAGAGCAAATCTGTACAATGTATTTTGGGGGGTATAAACTATGCATTTTACTATGCACACACTCCAAAGTTAAGCAGGCATTAGGCCCTGGCATGAAAGTTCATCTTGGTTTATAATCCTTCACGTGGGCAGTCTTGGGTTCCTATGATTTAGGTGCATCCATTATAGGTTTCCTTAGATAGGCTGGGTAGCAGTTTAATTAGTATGAAGAATGTCTAAAATAGCCATAATAATAGTGGGAAAGGACACTTCTGGAGGGCACATGGACTGGGCAGTAGTCATCAGGTTATGGATGTCTTCCCAGGAGATCTGGTTCCTTTTGGGGTGTCTTTTCCTCTGCCTCAACTGTCCTTGGTCAGCAAGAGGCAGGCCATCATCTTAGTCTGCAGGGTGGTGTCAGACATTTCTGTCATGTACCATATAGGACCATTCTAATACTGTTGGAAAATTCAAACAAAATGCCTTCAGGTTGTTAGGAGGGATTCTGATCCTGTCAAATCCCTTTTAAGGGATGGAGCAGTTGTTTAGGATAGAAGAAATTATTTCTGGTGTGTGCCAATGGAGGGACCTAGGAGGGTTTTTAGAACTCTTGTAAATGTTAAATGTATTTTGTATAGTTAGATCAATCATTAATTTCACGTTAGGTGTCTAGGTGCATGTCTTTTGATTTAGAAGTTGGGCTTTTAGGGTTTGATGTGTTCTTTCTATTATTCCTTGGCCCCAAGGTTGTGTTGAAATCTGGCATCTGTTATGGAGGTCTATCAATCAGCTTTTGTTTTAGTGCCCTGAGTATCACAGAACCTTGGTATTCTAAAAATAACTTGCAAATATTGGAAGAAATGAGTCAGGCTTTAAACAGGTACAAGATGATAGTGGGCTTGATTATTACTGGTATAACAGCTTTAATTACATTAATTGCTAGCACCACTGCTTCTGCAATTGCTGTGACACAAGAAGTTAGGACAGCTACTTTTGTTAATCATTTAGCAAAAAAAAAAAAAAAAAATGTTACTAATGTGTTGAATATACTAGAGGACTTAGATGGGCATTTAGAAGAACAGATTGATGCTCTTTATCCTATTCAAATTACTGGAAGAGGCACTCTTTTACCATTTCCATGAGACCTCTGATTTTTCTCTCTGGAAAGAGGCCCCAGTTCAACTTAAATTGCTTCATTTGAAGGACAATCAGGCAGGAAGTATTTTATTTACCAGTGGCCCTTAGAATATAGGGTTATTTAGAGGGGATTAGTGTCCTGATGTATTTTCTTTCTGATTTTGTGGCATTACCTGTAGGGACTGTAAGAAATCTCTCCCTAGAACATTGGTAGCTACTTGAGTTTCTAGGGGATATAGTAATGCCTAGGAATTGGAGTCCAGGGATTAGGTGACAATCTAATGCTTATGCTGCCTCAAAATTGTTCTGTCTGCTCCAGAATCAATAAGGCATTTCAATGGGCTGTTATGTTTATTGATGTTTACTTTAGGATGGGAGCCTTCTGAGATGCTGGACACCCATATAGCCTTTATGGAAGTAGTTTTTCCTCTTACTGTTGCCATTGAGGGCTGCCCCTTTTAAGTTCAAAGGCTACACTGCTTTGCTATATTTACCATATTGGGAAAGATGATCTCTTCTCCAGTGGAAAACTTTGTGACAGTGTGAGCAGATTGTCATATGGGCATTGGGACTCATTATGAGAAGAAGCATTTCTGTTTATTCATTATTCCAGTGTCCTGTCTCTCCACACATAAAGTATATCCCTCCTGTTTTTATTGCTGCTACTAAATTCTAAGCTATAGACATAATCTGTTATGATATTAATTCTATGTCTTGGGTTGCCACAATCCATCTATCATACTGTAAATCCCAGAGACTTTGGTAGACTAGCCTGGACTCAGGAATTACACCTTAGCAAATGATGCTTTTAAGAACAAGATTTCTGGCTTTATGGTTAGAAAAATTTCTTTCTAGGCTGCTTTAGTTCTAAGAATAAAATCCAAGAGGGCCTCCTCTGGCTTTTGGCAGAGAAAAAACAGTGAGGGGGTGAGATCTTTTGAGACTGAGGGTCAGTTGATTATATGCCATGTGTGAGTTGCACAGAAGTGTACCTGTTTGTCGTAACCTGCTGATTGTTTTGCCTGTGGTGCTCCAATGGAAAAGTCTCTCTGGACAACCAGTTCATCAAATTCCTGTGAGATGTCATCTTAGCTCTGAATTTGCCTGATCTGTTGAAGGCATTCATTCAAGAACAGGTCCTCCTACTGTAAGAATAATGGGCCAGGCAGGGAGGAGCTACAACTATGTCTGAAATCTTGGAGCATGTTTAAGGTGGCAATCTGGCTGTATGAGAGATTTTGTATAGGGTGCATTAATGCCATCTTCCTTTACTACCTGTCTGAGTTCTTTTAAATCTTTGTCTTGGAATGTGTATCAGTTGAGTGGTTTATTTTTCATGAGTTTAATGTTGGCTGGGAATGCTTTGATTCTGGCTAATATTAGAAAGCAAAGGAAGCGAAGTTTGCCAGGGGGTTGCTTGGTTGTTTGTTTTTAGTTTTGTTTTTCTGTTTTGTTTTTTTAACAGAATCACAAAGATAAAATAAAATGTAAGAAACTCCAAGTACCAGAAAGATAATTTTGAAAATTATTAGGAATATAAATTTATATTAGGAGAGGTTGCTTAGTGATTAAGAGCACTTAAAGCTCCACTAAATGATCTGATAACGGTTCTCAGAATCCACACTGAGAAACTTACTACTAATTTTAAGTACAGTTACAGGAATCACTCCTGTATAGACAACTGCAGTCAACTACAAAAGCTCACATAGAAACAAACATACACACAACTAAAAATAACACAAATAATGTTTTTAAACTAATATAATTTAAACACATATATAAAAATAAAATATTCTTGGCATCAGCAATAGTGTCTTGGTTTGGTGTCTGCAGATGAGATGAATCCCTAGGTGAGGGCAGTCTCTGGATGACCTTTCCTTCTGTTTCTATTCCACTCTTTGTCCCTGAATTTTCTTTAGTCAGGAACAATTCTGGTTAAATATTTTGACATGGGAGGGTGGCCCATCCCTCAACCAAGGGCTGTGCCTAATAGGTTCTCTCTCCCCTTTCTTGGGTTTTTTCAGCTAATGTCATCCCCATTGTGTCCTAGGAAACTCTTGCTTTCCTGGTATCTGGGGCTTTCTAGTGGCTAACCCCAGTTTCTCATCCCCCCAATGCTATATACCTCCATTCATTTTCCTGACTCTCTATACTTCTCCTTGTCTCTTCTGTAAAAGCCTAACCAATGCAGATGCTGGACAATATTTTACTGGGATATATAAACTGTGAGAGAAAAAAATAAAGTTGTTTTAGTTAGCTCATTGGAGTTTGCTTCATTCACCAAATATTCTTTTATGTACACATGTATATAGTCTGTGTGTCTATTTCTCTCTCTCTCTCTTTCTCTCTTCATATATATGTGTGTGTAAATATATATGTGTATGTATATATTTTGTGTCTATGCATATGTTTTTATGTTATGCATGTACATAACTTATGTATGAATGTACATGTCTTTAAATGCATATACACATTCATATATGTGCATCTTCACATGTATAAGTATATATGTGTATATGTGTATACTTGAATATGTATGTATGTGTATATATATATGTATATGTATACATGTATATATGATGTATATATGCATATATGCGTACATGTAATTGTAAGTTTGCTGGAGCTTACTTTGTAAATAAATTTGTATAAATATAAAATGTATAAATATATCTGTGTGTTTGTGTTTGTGAGTATGTGTGTGTATTTGGTTGTTGGAGCATGTCTTGTTTCATCTACTCAATATGTGTGTGTGTCTGTGTGTGTGTGATTTTCTTCCCCTTCTTACCAATTCTCCAGTTGCTTGCTGCCATCAGCAGCAGCACCCAGTTGCCAACTTTATGCCTGCTCAGCTTACCCTGGATGTTAAAACTGCTTTTTGACAGTCTTGCATTCTTATTATGAAACTCTTGGAGAAAAGCTGAGTGCAACTTAAGATTTTGCAAATCTATGGCCATGTCAAGACATTTCTACCTAGCCATTGGATTTGGTTTGTCTTGGTGGTCATGAATGTTTATCCTGTGTTGTTTGGATTCCTTTTTGTTGTTTCTCCCTTTTTTTCTATTTCCATGATCCCACTAATCTTTTTACAGTCAGATATGAGAAACTGAACCTCATCAGGGTCTCTACAGGTACCTTGATTGTTAGCATGGAATTGTCTGTGCTTTCAGGCATTTTGAGTCTCAAAACAGCTCTTAGTTGTGTCCTTACTAGCTAGCTTTCACCCTTAGCACCTTCCTGCATCTTACAGTAGCCATAGTTAACCTCTTGTCTCTAATCACCTTCTCTAGGAGCTGCCTTCTTTTTCTCTTAGATTGCTTCTCTACTGACTGCTTTTGACTGCTCCAGCTGGCTCATGTCTTATATCACTTGTATCAAGCTTACTTGTTCCATATTTTCTCTTGTCTCTCCCACAGAAAAAGGATTCAGATTTTCAGAGATTCAATTAACTGCATGACTTGGGCTCTTTGACTCTGAAGAGGAAAGAGGAGCAAGATATCACACCCTAGCAAAGGTATCATGTGCTTTCAAATTAGCTAAAAGTAGAAACAATTTTCTAATATGGATTATCAATGTACATTACATACTGTATTTGGATTTCTTTAACACTCTAAAACTTTTGCTTAACTATGTAGTTTATCTCAAGATTTGTAAAAATATTATGTAAATTTTCTGTACCTCAACATTATACATTATCTATAAAATGTATAACGAAAAGTTAACTTGAAACATTAAACAAGGGGTTGATTGTTGAAAATTTAAATTAGGTAATTTTCAAAGGATATATTGAATAGACTCATATTGAAGTAAACAAAAAGCAAGTGGTTTATCACCATCTTGGCTGATTACCCAATTAGAATGGGAGCAGTCATACATTTTATAACCATTTTGCCTGATGACCCCAAGAGGATGGAAGTAACCATGTTGCAGGCAGCCATATTTATTCAGGTTAAAGGGAATACATTCCATGGGACTTGACTTCTGTCTTGAGGTATTCACCAACTCAGGCTGTGTTCATAAAACATTTTAGTCCTATTGAACATGTTGCAATAACACAACTCCAAAATATTTTTGATTAAAATGGACTTTTGTATGATGATTTTTATTTTATTTTGAGAGTTAAATTAAAAAATTAGCACAAAACCATAAAAATAAGGTTTGTGAAAATAGGATTTGGAAAAAAACTAACATATTTTGCTGAATAATTTTTGTTTGATAAATGTTTATACAGTGGTATGGCTATAAGATATACCCAGGCTAGTAGTAACTGATATAGCGACATTTTTCTAAATATGCATGTCTTTCCCTACATTGTTCAATACCAGGCTTCTTGAAAAAAATTAAGGAATAAATTATGTTAAGGAATAAAGTATGTTTGATAAATAAGACATGTTTGATAAAAATGATTCTAATTATTCAGGCCAACAGAAACTTACTTGAAAATATATAGTCACTTTTTATCCACTTATTTGTTGAGCTTCATGTATATGTATAAATGGATAAAAGCTAATGGATAATGCTAATCTATGAGGAAATCAGAAAAATGATGTTCTTACTCTCTCTGTGGACTCTTCTCAAGAAGCAAAAATGTATCTTTAATGGTAATTTTTCAAACCAAAACTTGAGACTGAAACTAAATAGGCATAAATCTGTCAAACTGAATCTTAAAAATCTAACTTATAATCTGTCAAAAATAATTAAGACATGTAAGTAATTGACATTTTATCAATGATCAAATATTTTAATGTGAGAGAAATATGCTTGAAGTCATGATTAGTATAAATGTAATTCATTCACACAGATAAGATTTCTTGAGCCTTCTGTATATTTTTTCAATTGTTAGCCTGATATAAGTAACTAAAAATAAATGTAACATTGTTTAACATCAAGTGTTAATAATACATGATACTCAAGTCTGTTCTGAAACTGGCTGAATATGGCATTTAACATGTTTAATAGTAATAAAATAGCATCCCATGAAAGACAAAAGTGTTACCTCCTCATGGCAGTCGTAGGGTCTATTCTAACATGTGTGTGACTTTATAAGGTTTATAAGGTTTTTCTTTATAGCTTTATAAGGTTAGAATCAGCTGCCTGGTTAGTCTGTTTCATATGGAAAATTCAGGCCTTGATTTTCCTTGAAATACTTGGTCTCTTTATGACAAAGACAAACCTACAGATGGTTTACTTTGCTTACAAGCTTTACATTAAATTACAGTGAAAAAACAAACTCAAGTTATTATGCTGCTGTAACTAGCTAAATTTTACATTTCACTATTTTTTATTTATTCAACTTGCTTTGCAATGATTGCTTTTAGTAATCAACTATTTGGAACTCATGGTCAATGGTCTGATTGATGGGGGAAAACATTTGTGGTTTATATAAATTATGAGGATCTAAGAAAGTAATATACACCATATAGATGCAAGTTATAAATTTCAGAAAACATTAATGCTCAAGTTGTGAGGGTGTCTGAAAATGATCCAAGTTATGTGGAAAGTGAACAATATTACATATTTCTTTCTATGTTGCTATACTATGATATTAAGACTTCAAAAGTTCAGCATATTAACTTTATTCAATTAATTACTGATTACAAATCTAGACAAAAATCACAAAATTTTAAATTTCCATGCTGTCATCAGGATCATACTCATGAAATAAATATTCAATTGGAAGACATCTCAATTCTGAACATCTATGCCAAAATGCAATGGGACTCACATTCATAAAAGGAACATTATTAAAGATTACATCACGCATTAATAGTGGGAGACGTTAACACCCTACTATCACCAATATACAGGTCTTCAAAACATAAACTAAAGAGATTAAACTAATAAATGTTTCTAAGCAAAGGAATTTAACAAATATTTACAGAATATTCACCCGAAAACAAAAGAATATCCTTTCTTCTCAGTACCTCATGGAAACTTCTTCAAAATTGACCACATACTTGGTCACAAAGCAAGTATCAAAAGATCCAAGAAAATTGAAATAAATTCATGCATCTTATTAGATCACCATGTATTAAAGCTGGACTTCAACACAGAAGCAACAAAAAGCCTACATATTTATGGCACTGAAAGGTCTCTACTCAATGTTGACTGGGACAGAGAAGAAATAAAGGAGGAAACTAAAGACTTCCTAGAATTCAATGAAAATGACAGCACACTATACCCAAACTTATGGAAAATTATTAAATTGATAGTAAGAGTAAAGATCATGGCACTAAGTGGACACATTAAGAAATTAAAGAGTTCTCATATTAATAACTCAAGTGTATATCTGAAGACTCTAGGAAAAAAAACACAAACATTCCCAGGAGGATTAGATGGAAGGAAATAATCAAACACAGGATAAAATAAATCAAGTAGAAACAAAAAGAATAATACAAAAAAAATTCAAGAAAACCAAGAGCTGATTCTTTGAGAAAATCAGCAAGATACACAAACCCTTAGCAAAGCTACTGAAAGGAGAAGAAACAGTATCAAAATTAACAAAATCAGAAATGTAACAGAAGAAATAACAGTGGACACTGAGGAAATTTAAGCAATCATTAGGTCTTTCTTCAATTGCCTGTTCTTGACAAAATTGAAAAATCTAAATGAAATAGATGATTTTCTGAGAGATATCAATTACCAAAGCTGAATCAGGATCAAGTAAACAATCTGAATAGCCCTATAACCCCTAATGAAATAGAACCATTCATTAAAAGTCACTCAATCAAAAAATATGCCCTGGGCCAGATGGTTTTAGCACAGAATCCTACCAGACTTTTTGAAAGAAAGGGGTTAGTGCTGATGCTCCTCAAACTATTACACAAAATAGTAACAGAAGGAACATTGGCAAACTCATTCTGAGACACCAGTCTCCCTGATAACTAAAACATAAAAAGCCTCCAAAAAGAAAGAATTTCAGCACAATTTCCCTTATGAAACATTTTCAAAGATACTCAATAAGATACTCATAAATAATTCAATAACACATTAAAGACATCATTCCCCATGACTAAGTAGACATCAACCAAGTTATGCAGAGGTGGTTCAGTATAAGAAATACCTTTAGCAAAGTGGCCAGAAATAATATTAATGCAAAGAAATCAGTAGCCATTGTCTACAAGCAATAAGCAGGCTGATAAAGAACTTAGCGAGACAATAAGCTTCACAAGAACCACAAATAATATAAAATAGCAAGGTGTAACTCTAAATAAGCAAGTGTGAGACCTATGTAACAAGAAGCTCATCTCTTACAAATAAATAGAGGAAGATATCACAATATATTCTGAAAGATCTCCCATGCTCATGGATTGGGGGAATTAACATAGTGAGCATGGCCATCTTAAAAAACATAAATCTATAGAGTCGATTCAATCCACAGCAAAATTCCCACATAGTTCTTTACAGATCTTGAAAGTACAATTCTCAACTTCATATGGAAAAACAAATAAAATCTAGGATAGTTAAAGGGATCCAAAACAATGAAAGAAATTCTAGAGATATTGCTGTCACTTACTTTAAGCTTCACTACCCAACATTAGATGAGGCTTAAGGAGTCTTAAGAAAGAGTTGGGAGAAGGTTTGAGGGACCTGAAAAGAACAAGGGATTCATAGGATGATCAACAGAATCAATTAACATGAACCTTGGAGACTTCCAAAGTCTGAACAACCAACCAAAGAGTAAGCACAGGATGGACCAAGTTCCCCTTCGTATAAGTAGAGATGAGCAGCTTCGTCTTCATTCCGGGCACCCAACAACTGGAGCAGGGTCTGTCCCTGAGCCTGTTGCTTGTCTGTCTATGGATCCTGTGCTAGTAAATGAACTGCCTTGTCTGGTCTCAATGTGAGAGATTTTGCCTTGCACTTCAGGTATTTGATTTGCTAAGGGAGAGCAGGAGTAGTGGGGGTGACACCCATAGGATGATTTCCTCTCTCAAAAGAGAAGGGATGGTGGAATGGAGGGAGAACGTGAATGAGTAGTACTAAGAAGAGAGCGGGCTGATAATAGGATGTAAAGTAAATAAATAAATAAATTTAGAAAAGTAAAATCACTTAATGCATGCCATTCTTATCATTTTTCTTTTGTTTTTATTGTTGTTGTTTATTTTTTATCATTTAAAATGATTTCCAAATTTAAATATATTTTTGTCTTTTGTTTACCTTTCCTAAGTCTTTCAAGATTCATATCCTAACTTCCAAATGTATCTTATATTCTTTCTCAAAAAACAAAAATGCAATGCAATAACAAAACCCTGTAAAACAAGAAGACAAACTGAAACCATGCCGAAAGCCCTCCAAACGGCAACCAAACTAAAGCCCACCTCCAAATAAAGAAACAAACAACAACAAGAACAAACATCCTGAAGAGTCCATTTTAGGTTGGTCAACTACTACTAAACATGAGGTCTCTCCTGGAATGTCTGATTTAATAAGTGCCATTGTATTGGAGAAAATTGATTCCTCCTCTGCAACCTGGTATATGTGAAAATTCAGTTTTGAATGTTTACCCCAGTGATAAGGGATTTATTTATTTATTTTTCCATAATAGCAAAATAGAATATAATATGATAAAAAAATCCAACAGTTTAGAGTTGGATAAGACAATACAGTATAAGGAAGAGACCAAAAAGAAGGCATAAGAATCAGAGACTCACTTGTTACCTCACTCAGGAATTCCATAAAAAGACTAAACTAGATCCATACACACACACACACACACACACACACACACACACACACACACACACATACATATTTATATATCACGTACAGACATGTGGACTCTTTGCATATTTCTTTAGTTTCTGTAGGCTAATGTGTGCTTTGATTTTGTTGATTTAGAGATTCTTGAGTCTTTGTTGTCCTTCTTCCTATTCTGCTATTACTTCTTGCTTTTATTTGGGATTTCTTGAGTTCTGCAAGGAGGAAATTAATGACTATCCCATTTAGGGTTAAATATTCCAACATCTGTCATTCTTTGTGTAATGTCTGGTTGAAAGTTTTTACATTTGTTCTCATATGCCACAGGAATAAACTCCTCAGCTGTAGTTCAGAGTGTTATACCATAGTTTTTAGGCTTTGTGACAATCACTCCTGAACAAAGGACAAACATTGCCCACAAAAGAGTAGTGACTGTAGACAGTGGATACATGAGGCAAGTGTGTTGTATTCCCTGATCATTCTTATGTATCCCTGCCATTTGAAGAGCAATATTTCATTCCTTGGTTCATGCAAGTGACCAGATACTTCCTATAACATTCTTATGCACTGGTACCTCATAATATATTTAGAACATCTTTACATTATTATTTTAATAGTTCTATTAAAATTCTGCAGTCCATAGAATTGATCATTTATATATGAAATTGATCTCAATATAATATACTCAGTGCATTTTAATTGCACAGAATATATAGACGATTGCTTTGAAATAGAATGTATTTTTTGGCATGTGTTTGAGTCCATATGTTACATATGTTAAAATGAACACACCTGTCATGCATTGTGGTGATAAATCCAAACACTAATTTGTGCCACAAATGTAGTGTTTCTTCAGTGTCTGTGTGTGTTGCAATGAAATTATTTTTGGTATTTTTAAAATGCCCTATATTGTGCATTTTATTTCATTTCATTATAAAGTATTTATATATATTTATAATTCTTAAGAAAATGTCTTTCTTTTACATATAATGTAGTACTTATATGTTTTATCCTGACATAGAGAATTGGAAAGAAGGTCAATCAACACTGCATGTTTTTCCTATTGATTTGGAAGGGTTCGCAAGTGTGTCACTTGGAATATAGTGGGAATCTTAAAAGACGAGTCTGGCTTTCAACATGTGGCTTTAATGAACATGGGTATATCAAAAACATAGTCTCTTTCAGAGAAAACTTCTAGTAAATTAGTGTTGGACAGAAGTCTAAATTATATAATATTGAACAAAAGACCACAGGTGTTTTTTTTGTTTTGTTTTGTTTTGTTTTGTTTTTTGTTTTTTGTTTTTTTGTTTTTTGTTTTTTGTTTAACTTAGCACCAATCTGCATCTGATTATCTCCAAAACTGCCTTCCAGCTAATCCCCTCTTTGGCACTCTGGCTTGAAGTTTTTCTGTTGTGATGAGGCTTCCTTCATTGGCTAAGAAAATTGCATTCCTAAATTCTATGAAGTGGGATGATGTTAACCACAGAAATGACACATTCAGAGTGCCCCAACACTGGCTTGACTTTTTTGTGTGCCTTTCCCCACCCTTTGTCCTAGTTGCTCTTTGGGGATCTTTCAGTGTCAGTGCTAAAAGTATATAAACAAGTATTAAGGGGATTTCATGGCTACTAGGTGTTTAAAAACAAAATAGACAATAAATAACAAAAGTAAAATGAAGGAATATGGTTGCAACTAAGTAGATTTTCACATGTAGTATTCCAGCTCCAGTAAAAAGTCTGATCCAGCATTTGAGCACTTGGTGCATACTAAAGTTTTATTTATTTATTTATTTATTTATTTATTTATTTATTTATTTTCTTTTGTATTACATGATTTACTTTCTCCGTGAAAGAACTGGAAAATTATGTCATGAAATACCTCCACTTAAGACATGGCAGTGGTTTGTATATTTAGTAAGCAAATGTCAGTCATATACACAAGTGAAGATGAATAGCACTTCACTTGCTTTAAGACACTCAAGTACTGTGTGCATCTATACCAGCAATCCTCCCTCACATAAAGTGTAGGGTGCATTAGTGAAGGCTTACTCCCCTGTTGCTATGGGGACAACAGAGGAGCAAAAATACAGGCATAGCTTTGTTGCACAAACTGAAGATTGTAATACCAGCATAGGATTCTGAATTGCAGCCTGTTGAAGATCTGGAAACTGTCCCAACTCAATTTTATAGAAAACTAATGCATCAGTCTTAGCTTTAGTCTTTTCATGAAATGGCAGTTTTAGTTGAGTCCATAATTTTATTGATCAAGACAGGTCAGTTAGGATTAGCAGAAAAGCTACCCTAGTTGGGGTTAGTTAGTGTCAGTGAGGCAGTTAGTAGACTGGAAAAAAGGATATGTAGCAATACTGTACCCTAACCATGAAGCCATCTGCCCTTTTTCGTATAAGTATACATGGCAAGGCCTGGTGGAATAAAAGAAGGGATGATGTATTTCCCTTGAAGTATACCAGAGGAAAAGAACAAAAGATGCAGAAAAAAAGCAATGTTCAATTGGAACCTCATTAAAATACACTGTGAACTGGGCTATAAATAAAACCTTTATTATCCTGTAGTTATTGTTGTCATGGAGGCTTACTCTCTCTACTAACGTAGACCTAGTCCTGGAAACATCTGTCTGCTGTACAAACTTATTTAGACCTGAATCTTTTCAGCCTTTGAGACTTGCTGTTGAATAAGCTCACACTTTCTTGTTCTTTTGGATTTCTGCTAGGCAATTAGGCCCTGGCAGTGGGTCTGTTCTGTTCCTCCAATTCTTGCTTTTCATATGCACATTATGGTATGAGAATACACCACCACAAATGAAAACTTTTCAAATATCTACATTTGCCCAGTGTAATATAAACTTTATGTACTGCTGTGAGATCCATTTTGGTGGTAACAGCCCACCACAAAACTCAGGACACACTTGGATGACTAGAAACAGAATAGCACATATTAGGAAAAGTAGGGTGTGTGATTGCTTTGAACAATAGTAACTCCTTTGACCTGAACACTCTACTTGATGATCGTGAATCATCAAGTGGATCTACTTGATCACTATTTACTAGTAGTCAACCATAACACTCACTGCTGGGAAATGGAGTGATTTTTCAATCTTCACTCAGAAATAATATCTATAGGGTAAGTTTTTGTTCTCCTTATGTTTGTTGCAGGATATAAAGACCTCTTTTCAATCCATGCCTTTTTTTTTATTAGCTTATCTAAATATTCAGAATAGTTAAAACATCACTCAGCTGTCACCTTCTCCAGGAAGTGCCCAGTGAGAGACTTTCTATTCTCTGTTTGCTTAAAACATGCAATGCCTATCTTTGTAGACTGAAGTCTTTTTCCCTGTCCACACACAGCTAGTGTACCATGTAGGACTAAATCAGACTCAGTCTCATATTACTGTTAACTTCCAATGTCTTCCATATACTTAGAGGTTGAACAATAGAAACCACATAACTACATCTATATTATCATCGTGGAAAACTTCCATCATGAGCAAAGACAGGGTGTCCCATTTGATGAGCCCAAATGTTTACTCATATAGAATAGAATAGTGAAGAATCACTGGAAATCTAGAAGCCAACTAAGGAATTAGTTTAAATCATCGTGCTCCCATTGCAAACCACTCTGGGACTTGTTCCTTCTAGCTGAAAGGGAGATGGTGAACTAAGTTGAACTGAAGGCAATGGCCAGAAACATTTGTAAGTGCTAATCCTCCTGTTCTGTACAGGCCCAGTAGTTGCTTTGAGGCATCTTGTCTTAAAGCTGTCCATACTGTTTCTTTGGTCCAACTGAATCTCTGGAATAAAGGAGTTGTCAGTATAGGCTGGCACTTGGTCAACAAAAACCTGCTTGAACAGGTTCTTGATAACCTTAACTTGCTGTCTATGCTCCTAACATAGCCTCTATAATCTCCTTGGGATACACCTTCATTATCCATTCTTTCCCATATTTATCACAGTGAACATTCATAGTGTTTGAAATTTCTTTTTAAAATTTTTTTATTTGATATTTTATTTATTTAATTTTCAGATGCAACCCCCCTTCTCCATTTCCCCCATTAATCTCCTATCTCATTCCTCCTCTTCCTTTTTTGCCTTTATACTGTTTAAATTACATGCAAGTATTAAGGTCAGTTCTAGATTGAGGAACTAGCAATACAATAGATGCGAATAGTCAAGAAACAAGCAAGACAATAAACCCAGATAGTCAAAGATCACGAACGAAAATAAACAGAGTTCCATGATCACTCCTGTAATCACTGTTTCTAAGGGCTTATCAGGATGACCAAAATATCTGAGCCTACATCTCTGTCCTAGCCCAAAGTCATTTTCATGCCTGAAGCCTACATCTTTGTTCTTGCTTAAAGATTTAGATTTCTGCCTATAATTACTACTTTGTTCTAGCCTAAGATTTAGATTTCTGCCTGAAATTTCTTCTTTGTTCTAGTCTAGGATTTAGATTTCTTCCTGAAATTACTTCTTTGTTCCAGCCAAATGTCTCAACCTAGAATTCACCTTAATACTTGCATATAATTAAATTTTTTAAATTTTATTTTATTTTACTTTTTTCCAATCTGTTTTAATACAATTTTAATTATATGCTAGTATTAAGGTCAGTTTTAGGTTAAGGAACTAGCAATACAATAGATGCAAATAGTTAAGTAACATGCAAGACAATAAACACAAATGGTGAAAGAATAAGCAAGGCAATAAACAAAGTCCCATGATCACTCCTGTGATCACTGTTTCTAATGGCTTATCAGGATGACCAAAATATCTGAGCCTACTACACTGTCCTAGCCCAAAGTCATTTTCATGTCTGAAGCCTACTTCTTTGTTGGAGCCTAAGATTTAGATTCCTGCCTGAAGCCCATTTCTTTGTCCTTGGCCAATGTCAGATTCCTACCAAGCAGCCCCAAAAGCTCTTCACAACCTCCCCCCCCAACTGCATAAAAAGATTGAGCCTGTCTTAGGTCATTTTCGCAAGAATGACTTCCTTACCTGTCATGTAATATGCATTATCAAAAGCTTAAGATTTAGATTCCTGCTTGTAATTACTTCTTTGGTATAGCCTAATATTTAGATTCCTGCCTGAAATTACTTCTTTGTTCTAGCCTAGGATTTAAAGTCCTGCCTGAAATTATTTCTTTGTTCTAGCCTAATGTCAGATTCCTGCCTGTACTCCATTTCCTTGTCCTTGACCAATGTCAGATTCCTGCCAGGCAGCCCAAAAACTCTCCATATTCCTCCCCCCCTTTATTGCATAAACCAGACTGAGCCTGTCTTAGATCATTCTGTCAAGAATGCCTCCATTACCTGTCATGGAATATGTGTTATCAAAAGCAATGCACTTATGTCTTAGGTTGGTAAGGCTGTGTGCTGAATCTTACCCATCCTTGGCTTGGCAGTCTGTAAAATTAACAACTCTGTCTGGGGGTAAATTATCAGTTTCAAGTCATGTACTTTGGTTGCCAACCTGTTGATGCTGTTAAAGGCAAGCTTTAACATGATGGGCAGGAATCAAAGTATTCCCAGGGCAAAAGGGGATAGCATGATCAAGGTATATATGACATTCTTGAAGCTTGAACAAAATGGAAATACTGACCTCAGGCCATGGATAATTTTATCAGCAATATATCTGCAGCTTCAAAGCTCAACAGACCAGCATTCTTTAAATTCATAATCTCACTATGCAAAGTTAAAACATCCAGAGAGGTGTTAGAATTATGTCAAATACCCTTCAAGTGCCTTTAAAATTTTTTTGTAATTATAATGACTACCATTATAAATTTTAGAAGTAACATAAATCCATTGGTATTTGGCATGACACTCGAGATGGCTCCTGACTTTTAAACTTCGAACCTCCTTCCAACAATTTGAAAAGGATAAAGAGCATCAATCCATTGTTCCAAACACTTATCTTAATTCTCTTGTATACTCAACACATTATTAACACTTTTTTGCTAAATGATTAACAAAAGTAGCTATCTTAACATCTTGTGTCAAAGCAATTGCAGAAACAATGTTGCTAAATTAATGTAATTTAATGTAATTAAAGCTGTTATACCAGCAATAATCAAGCCCGCCACCTCTTGCTTCTGCTTAAAGCCTGACTCACTTCTTCCAGTACTTGCAAGCTTTTTTCAGAATACCAAGTTCCTGTAGTACTCAGGGCAAATCAAAACCTGGTTGCTAGACCTCTATAACAGACCTGCCACGTTTTAACCCACTAACAGAATTAAAAATGTACAATCAATACAACTTACATTCAATACTGTAGAAGAAACAAAGTAATTTTAATTGGCATTTAAAAAAGCCTTAACACATATACTAACTTGTTTGAAATCCAGATCCTTCCCAACTTTATCTCTAGCTAACATAACATCATAGAGAACTGCAGCTTACTTCCAAATATGTCTCTGAAAGTGTCCAGAACCAGACTTCCAAATGAAAACTGTTATTTCCAATATTGGATTAATTTCTAAACAAATCCATGATTGAGTTCAAATAACTGGTAACATTTAAGAAAAATACAAGAGTCATCATTAACTTCTCTTTTTGATTCTCTGTCCCACAAAGTCTAAATACTTAAGGCAAGACAGCTTGTCCCATCTGGGATATAAGCAAGCAAAAATGGGTCTAGACATTTCTTTAAAAGCCATGAAATATATACCTTTAGATATATGATCAATACCTCAGCAGGACTCCTTGACTTTTGTTTTCCCTCTGACATTATTCTCTGAGCAATGAATCAAAGAATAGGCATTGCTGTTTCTCTGAATTATAAAAAGAACAAGGTTCCTAAATGATGGGAGAAGTGGGCCCAAGGAACCAAAGGGGGGAAAACAAACAAGAGAAAACTGTGGAATCCTTTGAACCTTTAGTGAGGAGATACTTCCTGGACCCTAAAATTAAATTCTACCATGATGTTAACTAAAATATTTTAATTCAGAGCCTTTGTTTAAAAAACAACTCTAAAAATTTCAGAGTAAATGATTATTTTCAGAATTTGCCTAAGTTTATTTGAGGAAAGTGGTTAGGCTAATAAGTACCATAGATGAAACAGATGAAACTCATTCTTAAAACACAGGAGAATAGAGTCAGTCTGTCTGGGAAGGAGAGATGTTAAGATTAAAGAAACTAGATGCCACATTCTTTAAAGCCCTGATTTTGAAATAAAAGTTAGTAATATGTTGATTGTCAGTGAAATCAGAATTATTTCTTTGACAAGTGCTAGTTTAATGGTTCATAAGTGACAAGCACACATACTGTAGAATATATGATATACTTAACAACACAAAAATAAATCATGAGTCAAATATAGTAATACTTAGATATTATAATGTCATTTTTGTCATCAAAATGAAGGTGGCTGTATAGTAAGTAGACTTTTAAAAATCTTCAACTAATATCTGTGCTATAATAGGACAATCAATAATATCCATGTCTTGTAATCTTCAAATTCAAGATCTTCACAATATGCAAAATCTCTAAACTTGGAGTACAGGATAGCTACACAGATTTCTGTTACTCAGCCTGAAGGAACCATCACATATAAACACAGAGAGGGCCGTACTGCAAACTAAATTTTGGCAGAGAAAGGGGCTATTCAAGTCAAAGTTTGACTCCCACTGTCTACTGTGTTCTGAACCCAAAATGCATGTCAGAAGAATCACAATTTCTCAAAGCATAGAAACATGGGCCTCATTCCCAACTCCTTGAAAGGCAACAGAAAGAAACATGGGGGTGGGTATTTTTAACTTTTCACAAGACACTACTAGTTTAAAAACGTTGATGTAAGTATATAATGTTAAAAAAATGAACCCTTACTTCACATCCTTGCCAGCATGTAGGAGGAACTTAGCCAAGCAGGCCTAGCAGGAATGCTGCTCAATGATCTGCTGATACTCCTACCTGAGCCATCTAGAATCTGCTGTCATGGACAGAGAACATTGATACTGGATCATGTGATGGAGAATCCAATGAAAAGGAGACTGCACCACATCTGTCTATTTTAAGCGCCAATGGGGTGCGGGGAAGGGGAAAAAAATATTTGCCCAGTTCCTGAAATAAAAAAGTATATTTTTGCCACTTCCCCCTATTCCCAGAGTCCTTGTTATTGAATCTATCCCCTTAGTACTACTGTCCCCAAAGGTTTGGGTTTTAGGTCTCAAACAACACTGTCACTTGGACTTTTTATCAGTAAAAAATAAAATTTTCAGAGTTGTTTTGATTTGCATTTCCCTGAGGGACTAAAAAATTTTAAAAATTTTCTTTAGTTTTTCTCCACTGTTCATAGTTCCTCTGTTGAGAATTTTTCCCCAAACCGGGTGGCCCAAATTTTTTAAAAATTTTTTGGGTTTTTTAAATTTTGGGTTTTCCCAAACTTTTGGGGGGTTTTCAAAATTTTTTTCCCCTTAAAAAAAATTTTTTTTAAGGGTATTTCCTTTTTCCCCCTTTGGGGGTTTAGTTTTCCCCATTTTAATTTTTAATTCTTATAAAAATTTTTTTATTTATTTTGGGAATTTTTAAGAAAGGTTTTTGGGTTTCTTTTAAAACCTTAAATTTTTTTTGGGAAAAATTTTGAACCCCAAAAAAAAGCCCCCAAAACCCAAAATTGAATTTTTTCCCCAAAAAAAAATATCTTTACAGTTTCGTTGGATCCAATTTTTCCCCCGGGGAATGGGGGGGGGGGTTTGACCAAATTTTAAAAAACCAATCCATCTATTTTATCAATTTTTTTGGGGGGGCCTTTATCCTTTAAACAAATTTGGGAAAGGGGGGCCCCAAAAATAAAAATTTTTTGGTTTTTCCTTTTGGGGGGGGGTTTTGGGAAAACTTGAAAGGGGGGGAAAACCCTATCGTTTTGGTTTTTTTAAAAGGAAACTGGTGAAAAGGGGGGGGAGTTTTGGAAAACTGGGGATTGGGGAAAAATGGTTTTTGGGGGACCCCCCTTTTGGGGGGGCCCCCCTGGTACCCCTGGGGGGAAGAACATTTTTCCCCCGGGGGTAACTGGGCCTACTCCCGGGAAAAAGGGACCCTTTTCACCCCCCTTCCCCCCCAAAAGGGCTCCTTTTAAAGGGGCCCCCCCCATTAAAGGGGCTATACAACTGGGAAACCCTTTAAAAATTTTCCCCCAAAATTTTTTTTCCCCTTTTGGGGGGAAACCAAAAGTAAAATACCCCCCGTCCTGTGGGGAACCAATTTAAAAAAAACTAAAAAACAAATTTTTTGGGAAAAAAAAAAACCCCAAAAAAAAAAGGGGGGGGGTTTAGAAAAAAAAAACTTAATGGGGAAATGGAAGTTAAAAAATTAAAAAGGCTCGATTAGCATCGGGGAATTTGCTTTAAAAACACCAGAATTCCATTAAACCCCACAGGGAAAGATCCAAAACACCGGTGCAGCAAGGGCGAGGGGGGGGAAAGAGGGACACTCCCCTTTTTTGGGGGGTTGCAAGCTGGTACAACCACGGGGGAAAAAGGGTTGGCGCCCTCAGAAAATTAAAGGGGGTTTTTACCTAAAGGCCCCAGCTTTTCCCCCTTGGGTATTACCAAAAGTATTTCAACATGCAAAGGGCACATCCCCACATGTTTTAGCGGCTTATTAAAAAAAGGGCCAAAAAGTGGAAAGACCGACCCCCTTTTCAAAAAAAAGAATGGATAAAAAAAAGGGGGAAAATTTTTTTTTACACAAAAAATTTTTCCCCAGCCTTAAAAAATAAGGGGGCCTAAAAAATTTCTTAAAAAGGGGGGATGGACAAAAAACAGGGGGTTTTAAATACCCCCAATAAAAAAAACACAATAGAAACACAAAACCCCCAATTACCCCAAAAAAAAACCCCCAAGTAACCCAAAACCTTTAAAAAAAAAAGGGGGGGGGCCCCCCCAAATGGGGGTCCCTTTTTAAAAAAAAAAAAAAAACCCCCCCCCCCCCCCCAAAAAAAAAATTTTAAAAAAAGGAAAACCCAGGGGGACGGGGGGAACGCCCAGAGAAAAACAGGGGGGACGAGGACTTTTAAAAAAATGGGGGAAAAGGTTGGGGCCCAAGGAATAGGTGAAAGGAGCAACGGGGAAAAAAACCCCTGCCCGGGAGCCCCAAGATAAACCCCCCTGGAGCAATACCCACCGCTACCTCCAGGGCTAACCGGGCCCTTTCCCGGCCTTTTGAAATGTGCATTGGTTTTTTTAGGTTAAAACATCTGGAGGGGGGGTTTCCCAAAAAACACCCTTGTTTTGGATTTAGGTCTTCAAAAAAAAACAAAAACAAAAAAAAAAAAAAAACAGTTTTCATTTTTTCATGGAATATTTTTTTTTTATTCCCCTTGTATTATTTTGCAATATTCATTGAAAAAATTTTTTTTATTTCATGGGGAAAATGGACTATAACTTTATATTTTTTTTTGGGGTTTTCATTGTTTTTACTATTTTTTGCTTTGTGAAGGGCTTATTGTGGTTTAATTTTATAAAAAAACTCAAAAAGTATTGTTTTTTTTTAAGGTCTATAAAAATTTTTTTTTAATATATAATTTTTTTGTTGTTTGTTTTTTTTCATTTTATTCTTTTTTAAAAGTTTTTAAAAAATTTTTTTTTTTTTAAAAAAAAAAATTTAAAAAAAAAAAAAAAAAAACCATATTAATGGGGTACCAAAAGGCCCCGGGGGGAATTAAAAAAATTTCCCTTTCCCCGATTCTCCTTACAAATTTTAAATTTAAACCCCCCAAACCCCCCCAACCAAACCCTCCAGGGGCCCCAAAATTTTCCCCAAACCCACAACCCAAATTTTTTCAAAATCCCCCAAGGGGAAAAATTTTTTCCCCCCCCCTTTTCCCCCCATTTTCCCCCACCAAAAAAAACCAAAAAAAAAAAAAAATTTGCCCCAAGCCCCCACCCAATACCCCACAGAATCAACCACCATTTTTTTTAAAGAACCCAACGGGTTTTTTAAGGGGCCCCCCAAAACCCCAAAACCTCAAGACCGCCCGGAAACTTTCTTTTCCAAATTTTTGGCCCACAAAAAAAGGCCGGGCACATCCAAACATTCCAACCCCTTCCTGATTAAAAAAAAAATTTTTTTTTAACCCAAAAGGGCCGAGGCAAAAAACCCCCAAAAAAAAAAAAATTTTTTTCCCCACCCCTTTTAAAAAACCCAAGGTTTTTAAAAAAAGGGGGGAAAAAACGAACAAAACTTTTTTAAAAACCACAAAATCCAACACCAAAAAACAAACCCCCCCTTTTAACCAATTTTTTTAAAAAAAAAAACACCATACCCCCCCAAATTCCCCCCAAAAATTTTTATTTCAATAAAAAAACCAATTTTTTTCCCAACCGAAAAGTTAAAAACAAAAAATTTTTTTAAAAAAAAAATTTTTAAACCCGCGGGAAAATTTTTTGGAAAAAAAAACACCAAACAATAATTTTTTTCCCAAAACCCCCCCCAAAATTTTTTTAAAAAAGAAGTTTTTTTAAAAAAAAAAAAATTTTAAATTTTCTTTCCCTGGGTTTTTGGTTGCCCCTTTGGACCATTGTTTTTTGGGGTTAATGGTTTTCTTTTAAAAATTTATTTTTGGGCCTTTCCCTGGCCAAAAAATCCCAGGGGGGCCCCCCTAAGAAAAAAAGGGGGAGGGTTTCCCGTGGAGGGGGGAAAAGGGGAAAAAGGGTTTTAAATAAAAAAAAAAATTTAAAAATTAACCCTTTAACTCCCCCTTACTTTTATTTAGTTTTTTTTGTTAAAAATTTAAAAATTAAAGGGGTTTTTGCAGGGTGATATTTTATAAAAATTTGGGGAAAAAATGTCCTTTAAAAAGCACTTAAAAACCCCTTTTGAATTAGTCAGATGGTGTCAAAACTTTTATTCTATGAAGATGATAATGCTCTTTCAAGTCTTTAATAATTGTTTTGGAATTTTGATGAGAATTTTACTGAATCATTAGATTTCTTTTGGTTAGATAACCATTTTCACTATGTTATTCCTAACTATCCATGATCATCAGAGATCTTTCCATCTTCTGATATCTTCTTGAATTTATTTCTTAAGAGACTTGAAGGTTTTTTTCACATATCTTTCATTTGCTTGGTTAGAATTGCACCAATATATATATATTATTTGTGGCTATTATAAATGGTATATTTTCCTTAATTTCTTTCTTTGCTAGCTTATCCTTTGTATAGAGGAGTGCTACAGATTTCTGTGATTTAATTTTGTGTCTAGCTACTTTACTGAAGCTGTTTATTATTTTTAGCAGTTCTCTGGTAGAATTTTTGGGGTCACTTATGCATACTATCATATCATCTGCAAATGGCAATACTTGGCTTCTTCTCTTCTTATTTTTATCCCTTTGATCTCCATTAGTTGTCTTATTGCTTTGAATAGAACTTGAAGTATTATAATGAATAGATAAGGAGAGAGTGGGTAGACTTTTCTTGTCCCTGATTTTAGTGGAATTGCTTTAAGTTTCTGTACACTTAGCTTGATGTTGGACATTATATGTTGCTTTAATTAAGTTTAGGTATGTGACCTGTGTCCATGTGCCAAAGAATACCCATGGGGTTCTTTCCCACTAAGAATAGAAGGGGGAAGGTGGTGACTGTGGAGGGGAAGAGAGTAGGATGTCAAGTGAATAAGTAAAAAAAAATAATATAACAAATATACCTTCTATGCATGGAGCAGCAATGTACTTTTATTCAGTTTTGAGGTTAAAATGTGATTAAATGTGGAGTAATTGTATAAGAAACAGGAATAGCTCACAGTATTTATTTTATACTGGACGAATTTTTCTGTACAATACAAAGCACTATCTGTGCCTGGTCCAAAGGTGCATGCTAAAATAATCCTGGATCACATGGAGTGCACACAGATCCAGAGCTCAGAAATGGGGGATGTTCAGCTTGATTATGTTGTGCTTGGAAGTGTGAACCAAAAAAAAACAAAAAGGAAAAATAAGACAGAAAGTAGTACAATAGAAAAGAGTGAAACAGATAAAGAAAAAGAGAATTAAAGGAAGGAAAAAAGAAAGGAATGAAGGAAGAAAGAAAGGAAGAAACAAAAAACCATACAGATAATAGCAGTTTATCAAATGTAAGCAATTATTAAGGCATATCAAACCCAATTGCCAGTCACACCTGGGGAAGATCAGCAGCAGCAACTTCCTCATGGACTCAAGTCTGTCTTTGGTCAATCACAAGGAAGATTCATCAATAGAATTTCAAGCAAAGCCTGTTATTGATACATTCATCACATCAAGGTTTTCCTCATGGAGCATCACATTTTAGCACTTGGTATTACTGTTACTGTAGATATCCTGATTTAACATTTCATTTACTAATGTTGGAGAATAGATTTGGCAACCAATTTTCTATAGGCAGTCCTTGAATCTCCAAGGCAGCAGGGCATGTCAGCTTTTGGAAGCTCCTATGTTGCTGAATGGTGAAAGAACTGCTATTCTCATCTTTGATAGAAACAAACGATATAGACTAAATGCTCTTTGATTTACTCAAGGGGTTGGCATAACAAGTGGCACAAGTGTGGTTAGTAATATGTAAAATAGCTCTGTATGTTTATGGATCCTCAAGCAAGGACCATTAATATCCAAATTCATATTGCATAAATGATGTATTTCTTGATCCACTGATTCAAGTTGTAGCAAACATTATTTGTGGGGTATTTTAATTGCATTCAACAAAAACATAGCAAATAAAAGGCCTCTTTTCTGAGGAAACAATTCATTTCTTCTGGATTTTGTCTGTCTTTATTTTTAAACAGGGTCTCAATATATAGCCCGCCTGGTCTAGAACTTTCTATAGACCAGGCTGGCTTCAAACTAAGAGTATATCTGCCTCTGTCTCCCACATGCAGAGATAAAAAACTAATTTACCACATTCCTAATCCAGCTCCAAAATTAGTCACATGGTCAGAAATATGATTGTTAATCTCTTCTTAATTGTCTGCACTTATGTATCATTCGCTTCTTATTTTACTTGCATTTAGTTTAATGTTTTAAAACATAGTCTTCAGAATCATTCACAAGCCAGTTGATATCTATGCACCAACAAGCTACCTATGCATTTATGAAACTAAATGATTCTGAAATCATTTGTGTGGTAATTTGAATAAGCTTGACACAAGGAGTGGCACTTTTAGGATGTTTGGTATTATTAGAGTAGGTAAGGCCTTGTTGGAGAAAATGTGTCACTGTGAGGGTGGGCTTTTAGGCCTTCCTCCTGCTGAGTGAAAGTCACTCTTCTAGCAGTGGGTGTTCACATCATGATGTAGAATTCTCAGATCTTCCCACACTGTACCTAAATGGATGCTGCCATGCTTCTGCCTTCATGATAATGGACTGAACCTTAAAACCTGTAAGCGAGCCCAAATTATTAAATGTTGTTTTTTATAAGAGTCGTCATGCTTCTTCACTGCAATGACAGCTAAGATTGTTTGCATGAACTGAATTCACTGGAGCTTCATTACTATAACGTGAAAAACAATTTGGATATTATAGGTTCTGAAAAATTGTGAACAAAATATTCAAAACTGGAGACAATGGATTGAGAATGTAGTCATTGTGAGTTCCTCCTACACTCTGGAGGGTGAGGATGCAAGCAAAAGTGTTGTCATTGAGAACATGGTCCAGATCGGCATTAGTGACACTGAAGTTTCTGAGCATACAGCTCGTCTACATGATTGATGCTTTTCACTAATTTATTAACTGATTTATCTGCAAATCAACCAAGGTCTTAGTATCATTCAGCTTGTCAGAAATAAACTTGGTCTTCTCATCATATTTATCTTCCTTCTGAGAGTACTTATCCTCTGCAGGCATTAATGCTTTCCAGGTCTAATATATTTTTAATTGTTCTTCCAGCTCTCTAATTTGTCATTCTGTGAGCTCAACCTGCTTCTTTCCATAATCCCAATCACCCTTGATGATCACCAGTTTACAGGCTGCATCTTCATCAACTTCAGGAATATGCTTGGCATCTTTCATCTGAATCTCCTGAACTTCCATGTTTTCTTCTGTCTTTTGGGCTTGGCTTTCAATGAAATTTATGCCTTTCTATCTTCTGTGCAGTATTTTCATTCACCTCTAGCTGCTGCAGAGCTGTGACCAGATGTTTCTATACATGATCTACTTCTCTTCAACAAGCTGTATGCACCTCTTCAGAGAAGGTACACCAGCATCAATATCCATGGCCTCTTTTTTGCCAGCTCCAGTTTCCCCCTGGCCCTCTTCAATGCTCTTAAGATTCTCTTGTAGTGACACTGACTCATCTTCAAGTTGCTTTCTCCTGTTTTCACTACTCTCTTGACAGTTTCTACCAGTTCTGCTTGATCCAGTGGATTTTCTTTCTTATGTCTTTAGCCTTCATATCTTCTTGATAATATAGATGGCTATGATGTGAGGCCCCTAGGAAGTACAAGGAGCAGAGATACACATCCTCCTGTGGGGTGGCCAAGTCAGAGTATGAATGCAGAGATGCCTGGGATTCTATGATATGTACCAGGGGGTGCAACTACATTCTTCTAAACAACCAATATTGTTTTAGAAAAACTTAGTCTTCCTGCCTGCTTTCCCAATCTCCTGTCTCTACCCATTCTGCACTGAAATTCTTAAAAAAACAAAACAAAACAAAAATTGGATGAGCCCTTGTCTTTGAATGATAAGAAGAAAACAAGGTGCACTTCAAGTTGAAGATTTCTAAAACTCTAAAATGAATTGAGTATTGATAAATATTGAAATAAGTCTGTCCACAAACTATTAACTTATATTACCTAATATCCATGGGAACTTTGATTGGCTATTTCCAACAATCTCATAGGTCATAAGAGCTTAAGGAGAGATATGAGACTACATTGGCCAGAGTCTTTGCTACTGTAACATTCATATTGATCCAGTTTGCCGCCTTATCCTAACATTCAGAACAGCCAGTCTGTGAGAGGGTCTTTAGATTTAGAAACTCTAGCATTAAAATATGTTGGATTATCATTTACTAACATACCTAACTGGAATTAAAAATTATGATCATAAGTTTAAAATCTATAATAATAAATGTTTGACTTGAAAGTATACAAATACATTATAATAATATACACCACTGTTAATGACAAAAGATGTCATGAATTTAAGTGTAAAGTGAGATATGTAAAAGTATTTGGAAAAAGTAAAGTGAAGAGGAAAATGACACAATTTTATTTGAATTTCAAAAATAAAAAAGGTTTCAAATAATATAATGTCTTCATCCTACCTCATAAAAATTTCATGTTCAATGAGTATAATTTGAGTATAATTTGTTGATCCATATCCTTCCCTATTTAATTGATTATGACTCTTAAAGGACCTACATAATTTAGGATCCCAAGAAGTGCTTTACATTATTGTTTTAATTCAGGCCTGCTTCATCTTTTGCCACACCCCCAGGGTTAATAAACATCAACTATTACATCCATTTTTATTTCATTTTATATAATTTACCCCTGTGTCAGAGGCTAGTACCTAAGACACCAGCCTCAAATTCCTTTCTTAATACAATTACTTCCTTACTCCAAATGTCCCTCTCAGTGATGTCATGCCAGCCTTGGGTAGACTGCTTATATTCCACAGCAGTTGTAAGATTACCTCCTCACCTTTTTGCAGGTACATCAGTTCCAGATCCACCACCCACAATATGCCTTTACACATCAAACAGAACAGCTACTCTGTGCTATGAATAAAAACCATTGCTCTCCTCTTCTTTTCCCACCTAAAAAAAACCCTTTCCTGTTGACTTCCCCTTAGTTATAATGTCTGAACACTTCTCCATTGTCCTTGCTACTACCTACTCTCCTAAGCCTTTAGTGGCAAAAATTCATTTTCATGTGTCATCTGAAAATACTGTATGGTTTAAATTAAAATTTGCTTCAGTTATCTGTTTTATTGCCCACATCAATGGCAACATCATTGTACTTCAAAAATTATCTTCATTTTTTTATTTTATTTTTATAAATAACCCTAGAGGTGCTAAAATCCCTTAGTTGGGGAGGAGTCTCGGGGCCCGAGTCATAAAAAATTTTAAAATTTTCATTGGGGACCAAATGCTTTTGGATTACTTACAAAGCACAGGTACTAGTACTTACTCAAATTTTAAGTCTCCAGCAAAGGTTTGCCTTATACCAGAGTGGAATGTAGATTTTTTCTTCATTCACATTTTTCTATTGGTTTTTATAAATAAATTTGGTTCTGAATTATGAGAGGGTAGAAAACTCCTTGCTACCAAGTTTAAAAATGTGATTTCATACTGAGCCAGCTCATCCACCTAAAACAAATTCTAGAACCTTTTGGGGATTTTTAAGTATCTGATAAAGTTTCCTTGGTATTTCTTTTCTTGAATTAAGATCACTCGATTACGGGGTTTTATCTACAAGCCTTTGAAATTTCACGAATTCTCATTCCATCCATCTTCCCTTTTATTTTCCCTAAAACAAATAAGGGCAGGTTTTGGCTCCAACAGTGCTCATGTTTTGGGAAACAGAATGGAGAGGGACATCTACAAAAGGAAAAACTTATATCCATTTCTAAGGGAAAAACCAGGGTATCAAATTTGGGCACAAACAAAGTCACAATAGAAAAAACATTTTTCGGGATAAAGAGTCATGGCAGATCAACTGGACATTTGAAAGAAACTCTCGGCTACCTCATTTCTGTAGAACACAAAGCTGTGGGAAGCTGCTGGTCTCATGTAATGGGGTTGGGTCTAGGGGGGGAAATCACTATTAGAAAGAACAGCATGAAACTAAAAAAACACCACATTTCATCCTGAACCATGGAAACGATTTTCTAGAGGAAGGTCTCAAACACAGCAGTCTGATTTCAAAGCCTACCTCTTAAATCTGGTTCATTTGGCTTTTTGCAAAGAGACATTTTTGTGCTTCAACCTACTGTGACTCTTAATTCTTGGTAGTGTTATAAAATCTTCCTTTTTTTTTTTTTTTTTTTTTAAACCAAAGTGAAAAAAATTTGTTTTTTGGGTTTGGGTTGCATTGGCCAATCTTGATTTAAAAAAGAATATCAGGAAATACTATTCAAAGTTCATGGATCAAAGAGATCCAAAAGTATAAGCAGACATTTTAGGACGTCGTGCTGAAAATACCAAAGGAAGCACAAATAAAAGAAACTTTAAAAAGATCACATAATCTGATAGGAAATTTTAAAAGGAACATGTCACTAAAAAGTATCATGTCACTTGGCCCTCTATTATGTTTCTTTTTTTAATGTAAAAATTTCACAGTATCAAAAAAAAACCCTTCCCTCACTATTTCATAAGAAAGACATTTAAAAGTGTCAAAACCGAACTCAAAAAATTTCCCCCACAATCCATGGGGAATTCACATAAACAAAAACCATTAGTTATGATGTTACAAGACTTTTTTCTGATTTCCACCTTGCTTTCCCCCCCCAAATCCATGCTCAGGTAGGCTTGAATATACTATAGATTACAAAAATATTTATTTTTTTAAAATTTTGTATTTTTTTTTCATAACTGGCTGTCAAATTTTTTCTT
>JAJTUV010003745.1:0-58438 GCA_021653895.1 Mastomys natalensis | reverse complement strand
CACAGAACTTTCTCCAAATTGACCACATACTTGGTAATAAAGCAAGGTTCCATGAATACATGAAATAGTATCCTACTAGACCACTATGGATTAAAGCTGGATTTCAACAAAAACAGAAACTACAGACAGCCTATAACAAAATAGAAATTGAATAACTCTCTACTGAATAAATACTGGATCAGAAATAATGAAAGAAATTAACGAATAGAATGTAGGATGTACAACATACCCACATGCATGGGACACAATAAAAGCATCGCTAAGAGGAAATTGTATAGCATTAAGTGCAGACATTAGAAAGTCTTGAGAGATTTCATACTAGCAACATAACAGCACACCTGAAACCTATAAAACAAAAAGAAGCAAGCACCCCCAAGAAAAGTAGATGTCAGGAAATAATGAAATGGAAGGCTGAAATCAATAAAATAGAAACAAACAGAACAATACAAAGACTCAATGAAGCAGAGTTAGTTCTTTGAGAAACTCAACAAGATAGACAAACCCTTATCAAAGCTAACTAAAAGGCAGAGAAAAAAAATATCCAAATTAACAAAGGAAAGAAGGAGAGGGGAAAAATAACAACAGACATTAAGGAAATCGAAAAAATTATTAGGTCACACTTTTAAAAATGGTATTCCACAAAATTGGAATATCAAAATAAATGGAAAGTGTTCTCAATTGATAGATACCATTTACCAAAATTAAATAATGCTCAGGTAAACAATGTAAATATACTTATAACTCCTAAGGAAATAGAAACTTTCTTTAAAAGTCTCCCAATTTAAAACAAAACAAAAAACTACAGGGCCTGAAGGTTTCAGCACAGATTTCTAGTAGAATATTCAATGGAGGCCAAACTCCAATACTCCTCAAATTATTATAAAAAATATAAAAAGAAGGAAAAGTGCCAAGTTCATTTTATGAGGTCATAGTCACCCTTATACCCAAGCTACACAAAAATTCAACAACAAAATAGAATTACAAACCAATATCCCTTATGAACATTGATTCAAAAATACTAACCAAAATACTTAATACTGAATCCAAGAACACATCAAAAAATGATTTACTCAACTTAGCTTCATTGCAGAGATTCAGGGATGGTTCAACATATAAAAGTCTGTCAATGCAATTCACCATATAAACAAACTGGTGAAAAACAAACAAAAACAAATATATGATCATCTCACTAGTTGCCAAAAAAGCCTCAGAAAAAAATCCAACATTCAGTCCATGATAAATGTCTTAGAGAGTTTAGGAATACAGGGGAACTTAACCTAAACATAATAAACACAACTTACAAGTCTATAGCCAACATCAAAATAAATGGGGAGAAACTCAAAGCAATTCTACTAAAATCATGAACAAGACAAGGCTTTTCATTCTCTCCAAATCTATTCAAAACTGAACTTGAATTTCTAGATGGAGCTATGAGAAAACTGGAGGACATCAAAGGAATACAAATTGGAAAGGAAGAAATCAATCTATCATTATTTGCACAAGATATGATAGTATACATAAGCGACCCCAAAAATTCTATAAGGTAACTAATGCAACCTTCAGCAAAGTAGCTGGATATATTATTAACTAAAATTAGAAGAAATCAGAAGCCCTCTTTTACTACAAATGACAAATGGACAGAGGAAATCAGAGAACCAACACACTTCCCAATAAGCCACAAACAATATAAAATATCTTAGGGTAATTCTAATGAAGCAAAGACTTGTATAACAAAATCCTGAAGTGTTGGAAATTAGAAATGAAGAAGATATCAGAAGATGGAAAGATCTCCCAATAGCTTGGATTCATAGAATTAACAGATTAAAATTTCCACTGTATTCCTAAACTCTCTAAGACATTTATCATGAAATGGGCATTGGATTTTGTCTGAGACTTTTTGGCATCTAGTAAGATGATCATATATTTGTTTTATCCCAGTTTGTTTATATGGGGGATTGTATTTTTCGCTTCTTAGCTAAAAGCAATCTACAGATTCAAATGCAACCTTCATCAAAATTCCATCACAATTCTTTACAAATTTGAAAGAACAATACTCAATTTCATATGGAAAAACCCAAACTCCAGAATAGGTAAAACAAAGCTGAAAAATAAAAAGAACTTCTGCAGGTATCACCATCCCTGAATTTAAGTTGAGTTACAGACTTGTAGTAATAAAAACTGCATGGTATTACCATGGAAACAGACACATTGATCAATGTGATTGAATCAAAGACCCACATGTAAATCCACACACCTGTGAATACCTGACTTTTGATAAAGTAACCAGAAATACACTCTGAAAAACAGAATCTTCAGCAAATGATGCTAGTCTAGCTGAATGTTTCCATGTAGAAAAATGTAAATAGATCTATATTAATCACGCTGCACAAAATTCATTTCCAAGTGAATCAAAGGCCTCAACATAAAGTTAGACACATTGAACCCAATACAGAAGAATGTAGGGAATAGCACTGAACACATCGGCACAGAAGACAAATTTGTAAATAGAGCATTGATGACAAAGGCATTATATTGGGCCATTAATAAATGGGACCGGAACCTCATGAAACTGAAAAGGCTTCTGTAAGGCAAGGGAAACAATCAGTAGGAAACAAACCAGCATCCTGCAGAATGGGAAAAAAGTTTCATTAACTCCACTTCTGATTAGAAAGCAAATATCCAAAATAAACAAAGAATTCATGAATCTAAGGTCAGTGGAATTGGGAGAGATGGAAATGGCGTGGGGGGGGGGGGGTTGGTAAGAATAGAATGAGGGGAAATAGCAGGGGGTAGTAAGAATGGAATAAGGGGAAGCCAGGGTGGGGGTTTGAGATGAACTGGGAGGAGTGGAGGAAGTGGAGACTGTAGCCAGGGTGTGTTCAGTTGATAACCCTGGAAAGCTTGCTTCTTTCTGAAGAAAAACAAACCTGGAGGTGGGGGAGTGGGACATGGAGAGAACTGTTAAGTGAGGGAGAGTAGGCTGTGGTTGGAATGTATTAAATAGGAGAGGAAAAAGTACACATACAATAGTCTATGTGAAAATCTAATTCATTGGAACTAGAAATACCATCATATCATGGTGAGTTTTGAAGATAGATGCAAAGTTATCAAAAACAATAAAAAGCAAAACAAAAATCATACAAACAAACAAAAACACACAAATCAATGAAGCATAGCATATTCCTATTATATATTATTATGCTTATTATATAATTATATATATAAAATATTTGTATGTTAGTTATTGAGAATTTTTGAACATATTTGTAAATTTTATTCATAGGCCTATATGTTTAAAAACTACATAGAAACTACATATCAAAATGGTAACAATATACAGCTGTATTCATGGTTGTCTTAATATTCATATAATGGAGCAGATAATTAAATACTAAATGTTCATACTGGTTTAGGCAATAACATACAAAATTAAGAGAAATGGGATACCATGTTATACTATGTACTTACATGGTGTTTCATTGATTAAACATGTTATCTTGCTAGTAAAGTCTTTTTAAATGTTAATCAGTAACACTTCTTTTCCAATCTCACTTTCCTTGCCGCTATTTCTTGTTGAAATCAACTACATTAACTCTAATCATTCCTCATTTACTGAAAGATTCATTTTTTTTCTGTCAACCGTTTCTATGGCATCAATAATGAATGCAAAGTCCTGCCTGTAATCTCTTAAGAACTTGAATTCAAAGGAGCATGAAATGCTGCAAGCTTCTATCTTTCTCTTCTTTAACAAAAATCAACATACTACTGTGTTTTCTTTCTTTCTCCTCCCCATTTTTCTTTTCCTGGAGCACAAGAAAATGACAGGCAGGCAACTACCAAAGGCTTTACAATAGATTGGAGGAAACTGAACCTCTGCCTTCTTCCTTCTTCTTCTTTTGAAGATTATATATAACCACTCAGAGGTCAAAGGTATATCTGCCCCTTCTGCTTCACCTAATGGAGAGAATAAAAAAGTATGTAATCTACCCTGCATCTACCAATTCTGTAGTTAAGACAGTGGTATCTGCCTTGGGGGATCCACATTTAAACTGGGAGGCCCATACAGAGACTCACAATGACCCAAAGAAGAAAATAGGTGATGTACACATTCCCCCAAAGACTTATGCCATGAAAAATGTTAGACTAATGTACACACAGAGTTGCCTACAAATCGCAGGGAATAGGCTACTGAATCTGTCCAAGATAGTAATGGTCATGTGGGAAAATATGAGAGCCACATACATATTAAGGTAGCTACAACTGTGCTAATGAACATAGGGATGTCTGTATGGCTGTTCCAGTTCCTTGGTAAGTCAAGACATGGAATCCTTCATCAGAACTTCACCTCTAGATTTTTCTCTACTTACCAGAATCTACTCACCCATCTCCATTCTCTTTCTTCTTATCTTCCTTATTTCATTTGACTCTCCTTGCAGAGCTCTGCCAGGACTCAGTACTTGGATTCTGAAATTGTGATGACAACCATGACAGCTTCACCCCTCCCTGCTAGAAGCAAAATTAATTAACAGAGACCTATCACTGATCTCATATATGTCATTGCTTACAGAATTCTAATGCTCTTCAGATCTCATCTGCTGGTACCATTAGGTACCTCTATGCCTGAAATGTATCCTATAGAGTCAAACCCTGGTGGGAACAGAGAATTAAAGTCTGAGACACCATTTCAGTAATCCAAAAGTTCAACAAATAAGACACAGGCAGCAGCACATCCCAAGGGAATGGGACAACAAGTTGAATGCCTAAGCTTGTTGCCAAGAAATGACAGAAAGCCATTCCGGGCAGTGGATTCTTTCCTCTCAGAACTGCTGCTTAGCGTTAATACCTTCTTTTCTACTACATGGTTTGAATTATTTAATTTTGTTTTATCAAATTCCAACTCCTCTCAATTTCTCCTTGTTCATTTATAGTATACAGCATTACACCCAAGGGGGTGGATTCCCCCCCACACACACCAGGTAATAAAATATCTTCTTGAGCACAGAGTCTAGAGGAAACATAAAACCCACTCATCTGTACTTTTGACCTAGATCATAATCTAAATACAAAAGCAAGAGCCATTCTTATAACTGAGTCTCTCTCTCTTTTTTTTTTTTTTGGTTTTTCAAGACAGGGTTTCTCTGTATAGCCCTGGCTGTCCTGGAACTCACTCCGTAGACCAGGCTGGCCTCGAACTCAGAAATCCATCTGCCTCTGCCTCCCAAGTGCTGGGATTAAAGGCTTGCGCCACCACTGCCCGGCGAGTCTCTTCTTTGAACCCAGTAATTTAATTGTTTGGGCTTCATTTACTTGTTTACTTGGGTTAGTTCTTTTTTTTATTTTCCGTTTGAAATTTTAATTATTTAATTTATTTGCATTCCAGTGGTTGGCCCCATCCCACAGTTCCTCATCCCATTGCTCTTACCCTTTGCCTCTTAGAGAGTGCTCCTACTCCACCAGTACTCCTTATTCCCTGGGGTCTCAAGTCTCTTTAAGATTAAGTACATCTTCTCCCACTGAGGTCAGACCAGGTAGACCTCTGCTATGTATGTGATAGGGGCCTCAGACTGAATACTGTAAGCTCCTGGGTGGTGGCTCAGGCTCTGGGAGCTCCCTGTGGTCTGGGTTAGTTAACACTGCTTGTCTTCTTACGGGGTCACTCTTCCTTTCAGCTTCTTCAATCCCACTTCAAATTCAACCATAGGGGTCCCTGACCTCAGGCGAATGGTTGGGTATAAGTATCTACATCTGTCTCAGTCAGCAGTTGGTATGACCTCTCAGAGGACAGCCATGCCAGGCTGCTGTCTATAAGCACATCATAGCCTCAGTAATAGTGTCAGGCCTTGGCACCCCGCCCCCCACCATCGCCAACACGATGGATCACAAGTTGTGATGGTCATTGGACTACCTTTCCTTCAGTCTCTTCTCCATTTTGTCCCCAGAATTCTTTTAGACAGGAAAAATTCTGGGTTAGAATTTTGACTGTGGTTTAGTAACCCAGTCCCTCCACTTGAGGCCTATCTACCAGAGGTGGACTCTTCGACTTCCTTCTCCACTTCTCCACGGTGCTGGATATTTTGGATAAGGTCATCCCCATGGAATCCTGAGAATGTCTAGCATCCAGGGTCTCTGGTACTTTCCAGAGTCCCCAACCTCCCACCCCACAAGGATGCTTATTTCTATTCATTTTCCTGGCCCTCTGGGCTTCTCTCCTATTCTACCTATACCTGATCCTGTTTCCCTGTTCACCTCTCCCTCCCCTCACCCACCTAGGTCCCTCATTCCCTCTAACTACCATGATTATTTCCTCCACCCTTCTAAGTGGGATTAAAGCATCCTCACTTGGGCCCCTCTGTTTGTTACACTCTTATGGTCTCTGGGTTGTATCTTAGGTATTCTATACATTTTGGGCAATATTCACTTATCAGGGAGTAAATTCCATGTATGTCCTTTGGGTTCTGAGTTGTCCTTTGGGTCTGGTTGACATTTGCCCAGGGCCTTCTGGCTTTTATAGTTTCTATTGAGAAGTCTGGTGTAATTCTGATAAGTCCACTTTCATATGTTACTTGGCATTTTCTCCTTACAGCTTTTAATACTCTTTCTTTGTTCCATGCATTCTGTGTTTTGATTAATATGTGAAGGGAGGATTTTCTTTTCTGGCCCAATATATTTGGTATTCTTTAGGCTTCCTATACATTTATGGCCATCTCTTTCTTTAGGTTAGATAAGTTTTCTTCTGATTTTGTTGAAGATATTTTCTGTCCCACTGACCTGGGATTCTTCATCTTCTTCTATTCCTATTATTCTTAGATTTGATCTTTTCATTGTGTACTGAATTTCCTGTATATTTTAGGTTAGGAGATTTTTACACTTTGTATTTTCCTTGAATGATATGTCAATATTTTCTGTGGTATCTTCTATTCCTAAGATTCTCTCTTCCACCTCTTGTATTCTGTTGGTGATGGTTGCATCTGTAGCTCCTGATCACTTTCGTAAGTTGTCCAACTCCTCCCTTTGTGTTTTCTTTATTGGTTCTATTTCCATTTTTAGTTCTTAGACCATTTTGTTCAATTCCATCACCTGCTTAATTGTATTTTCTGTAATTTTTTAAGTAATTTATTATTTTCTTCTTTAATGGCTTCTACCAGTTTGCCTGTGTTTTCTTGTATTCCTTTCTTTGTTCTTTTTTTTTTTTTTTTTTTTTTTTTTTTTTTTTTTTTGTTAAAAGTATTCTTTTTAATTAATCATTTTATTTGTTATTTGTTTATTTGTTCAAATGATATCTTCCTTCCAGCTACCCCCCTAAAAGTCTCCTACCCAATCCCCCCTCCCCTTTGCCTCTATGAGGGTGCTCCTCCACCTTCTCATCCACTCCTGCCTCAATGCTCTAGCATCCCCTACACTGGGGCATCGATCGTTCAAAGGATGAAGGGCCTCCCCTCCTATTGCTGCCAGATGAGGCCATCCTCTGTTACATATGTAGCTGGAGTCATGAATCCCTCCATGTGTACTCTTTGATTGGTGGATTAGTCTCTGGGAGCACTGGGTGGTTCAGTTAGTTGATATTCTTCTTCCTATAGGGTTGAACTCCCCTTCAGCTCCTTCAGTCCTTCCCCTAGCTATTTCATTGTGTTCCCCAGGCTCAATCTGACGGTTGGCTGCAAGTGTCTGCATCTGTATTTGTCAGGCTCTAGAAGAGCCTCTCAGAGGACAGCCACACCAGGCTCCTGTCAGCAAGCACTTCTTGGCATCAGCAATAGTGTCTGGGTTTGGGTTGCTGCATATGGCACGATCCCCAGGTTGGGCAGTCTCTGGATGGCCTTTCCTTCAGTCTCTGCTCCACTCTTTGTCCCTATATTTCCTTTAGACAGGAGCAAGTCTGGGTTTGAGATGTGGTTGTGTGTGTGTGTGTGTGTATGCATGTATGTGTGTGTGTCTGTGCATGCGTGTGTGTGCGTGCATTCGGTGTGTGTGTGTTTGTGTGTGTGTGTGTTAAAAATAATAATTATTTTTAAATGATTGATGATTCATATTGGATGTTTTGGCTCTCTATGGAGGTGTCTCTAGACTGGTTGTCCTGGAATAAGAAAGTAAACTGAGTCATACATGAATAGCAAGTCAATAAGCAGGGTTCCTTTATGGCTTCTGAATCAGCTTTTGCCTCCAGATTCCTACTCTGAGTTCCTACCCTGATTTCCTTTGAGCAATGGACTATGATATGGAACTGTAATTGAAATGAGCCCCTTTCTCTTCAAGTTGTTTTTTGTCATGGTGTTTCATTACAGTAATAAAACTTTAAAAAAAGAATTACAGAAAGCATCAGAGGGTCTTGACAGGGTTCAAGAATGTAGGAAATCAGAAATAGGGATAAGTAAGTGGCTGTTAGGGGAAGCCAGTATTTTCAGAAATAGCACAAGAATTTTCAAAGTGTCAGAGAAAGCAGACAAAGAATTTTGGCCATTATATGAGAAAGGACAATAAAGAGGGGGAGGGATTTGGCTATTTGAACTACAACTAAAATGTGGGTCTGCTCAACAGTGAGAATCTCTGAGTGATTACACAAAGAAAAGGGCTTTGGGTGTGGAAGCATATCATCCCCTAAGGGGATAATTATTTTTCTATTCCTTTCACATTTCTTTAGTGTCAATCAGATTTTTGAGGGTAGTTCCCTGGCCAGGAGATTTTTAAGGTCAGTAGGATCAACTTATAAGAAAGAGGACAAAAGTATGTATTATATGGGGCAGTTTTTAAATGTTATGAATCTACCCGGAGCCTGAAGTACAATCTAAATTCTTTTCTATTGACAAGAAGTAACTTTTTCTTAGTGAGCCATCTAAAATCTCTGATACTGCCACCCTCCTCTCTTGTTTTAAATGTAGATATTATGATGTTGCTTCCCCTTCTTCAAATTTGTATCGTCCGGGGAAAATGGTCTAAAAGCTGATTATGAGGGAAAATGTTCATCACCAATGACCTCCAATCAAGCTCACACTTGTATAGCTACCTAGCATTACAGCATTAATCAGAATAAATATATGTCAGCTGAATGGGTATGTATTTTTAAATATTTTGTGATAATCTCTGAGGTGAAAAGAAGACATTTTATAGACAACTGGATAAATAGATTTAAGAAAATACATTTAAAATGAAATATTGTGGAAATTGAGCAAGCAGATGGCTCAGTGGATAAATATTCCTCATAACCTGTATACCTGATTCCAGGAATGCACAATGGAAGTAGACAACCAAGTCTTGAAAGTTGTTCTCTGACCTCTCTCCATGCACGTTGTATCATGCACACAGCCACATTCATACCCTTCCATACACACACATAGTAAATTAAAAATAAAATTGGAGAAATGATTTTTAAAGACACAAAATTTGTTTTAAATATTAAAATTACTTATTTGTGGACTGAAGACAGAATTCACTTGATGGAGCTCTTGTCTATGATTGAATAGACTTGGGTTTGATCCACAGCACTGGGATAAAACGGACAAAACAAAACTAAAACAGTGACCTGTTCTTGGATGAGGTGATAAAAGAAAGCAACCTGAACAATAAACTCTATCTTCCTTCTCATTTGTCATTCAGGACATAAAAGGCTCTTCTTAAGCTGTTTATTTACAAATGGTGGTAAATCCTTTAAGAAAATAGTAGTATGAGTGTTTTAGCTCAGTCCCCAACTCACAACTGTAGCTGTAGCAATGAGGGGTTTCTTAAGAAGCAATTGGACATAGATTGCACAAACAAAAAACTTGAAGGTATTACAAATTGGAAAACACAGCAAATGAGGGGTAGAGTTATTAGTACATTATGCAGATGAGAGAAGAAAGTAAACCAGCTGGGACTTAGAGTTGCTACTGAGATATAAAATTTATAACCAATGCAATGAGTTGGTAAACTTTATTAAAATTGCTAAATTTAAGCATGTCATGAATATTTTCATGATTCTCAATGACTACAAAGCAATTTGAAAAAAATCAATGTTAGAAAAAAAATTGCATATGTCTCACAATATCTGTGAACTTAATAATAAGGAAGTCTAATTGGTAATTCAATATTATGAAATACTCTAAAGCATGAAGATCACACCATATCTGTTCTTTGTTGACACTATTATATTATTATATACTTAGCAAATAATTAGCTTTTGTTTCTTTTTCCAGCTCATCCATATAATATGTATTATATTTTATTCATATGTAATAAATAGAAATCATGCAACCATTTGTAGAACTATTCAAAAATCTGTATGAATATAACAAAACTATATATTAAAAAGCTAAATGAGAAATTAAACAATTATGTATGTCTACAGAAAAGAAATGGATCAAGCAAAAGATGGAAGCATTTATAGATTGATTTAGTATTTTATGCATTAATTGCAAGGACATTTTAAAGCTGCATTTTAGAAAAATACTAGTAATTACACATGATTTTTTTCTATGGAGAAAAATCTTTTCTTGGGATTGTGATTTTATTTCTAACATTTGTGTTGTTTTCAAAGAAACTTTAACTTTTGATATTAGAACATTAGACAATGTCAGACAGAAGATTTATTACAAAGAATACCATTAAATCAGACTCCTGCCTATAATGAACTTTCATATCAAGCACACTAAATAATTATCATAAAAGGTATTTATGAAAGATGATTCTTAATCATTTTTATTTTTACTAAGATGGATATCATTACTTTGTTCTGTATTTTCTGTTTCTTGGGCTAAGGATGGACGATTTGGAAAGAAATAGAAATAGATTAACGTTTGACAATGGTGCAGTTGATCATTAACATAGAATAATCTGGAACTTCAAATAATTTTATTTTATTATCATTATTTTGAAAACAGGTTATTACTATATAGCACTGGAACAGCCAACTCCCCCATACATATACAAAGACAGAATATGGAAGAATTAAGGATTTTTCAGTATATGTGAAACTTTAATGGGAATAACTAATTTTGGTGAATGGTATAAAAATAATTAATAAATAAACAAAATATATTCTGTTTATTTTTATGAGAACCTCCTATGTTATGCTCCAATGCTTGCCTCAGGGCAGAAGGAAACCATTGTAAAAGACATATATAATTTTACAGATTTTATGTTTGTGTTTATTTACACAAAGAGGGACTAGATATAATTCTATAAATATGTAATGTTTATTACTGGAAAATATTTGGCAATAAAAGTCTTTGAAAATTTCTCTTAAGATTTTTGTCTGTTTAATAAAAATTAATTTAATAGTTAGAGTTGACTTTATGAAGTTTATGTTTTTATCCAAAACACCTTTATATTATGAACATTTCAAATTTAACAGTCAAGTTGTGTGTTGGTTTCAGCCTTATCAATACATCATTCTATTCAGTGCCAATTGTTTATCAGACCAGCTAGGACTAGGGACTTCCATGTGGTTTGATTATGTCTCACAAAAGACTCCAGTGTCTCTGTAACTAGTGAGAAAAAGAAATGTATGAAGACACTAATCCATGTAAAATCACCTAGGTAGAAGCAGCATAGGCTTGGAAGTCAAGAAGCCTATACGAAGGGAAAAAAATGGAGTGTGTATGTTTCGCTGTGAGTGTGTGTGCGAGTGCAAGTGCATGTGATATGTTGGGGGTGGAATTAACAGCACCACTCTACAACTATGGCCAGAAACATCCCCCAGTGACATGGCTATTTGGCCTGGGCCTTTGGCCTTAATACTGCAATACTGCCTGTTTTGGGGTCATTCAGTACTAGGAGTGACTGTGCAGAAGGTACCTGTCTAATTTGTAGTATTTCTGATTGACACACCAGCTTCACAGGCACTTTCACTAGGAGGCAAAAGCCCTTTTAAAGAATAGATACAAAAGATAACATAAATGAACTATGACCATCCTATTTGCAATTATGATACTTTGATGCAATTTTAATTCTTCCAATATTTAAAATGGTTTTTAATTCCTAAATGCCTATAGATCCATTTGCTTTACTTTTGTCATTACTGTATAGAAAATTGCAGGGTGTTTGGATGTTTGTCATAACTAGCTCTCTTCTATGACTAGAGATAAGATTATCTAAGAAATTATAAAAGAAAAAAATTTTGAATCTGTTTCTGTGGAAGTAGGCAGGTAATCTTCAGATTTTCAGTTTCCCTCGTCTCTCTAAATCTAATCTCCCTGTTTCATGCACACCCATCTCCGTGGCAGACTACCTGCTATGGCCTCTGCTTCCTCTCTGCCCCCATAACCAGGAGTCTACGAAGATCCTAATGGTACAGCCAGCTTCCCTCCCCTATGGACTATAACCCCTAGCCCCATTTCTAGAACATCTCCATTTCTAGGTGTTAGTTCCTAATTCCTCTAGAGGCCACACCTAACAGGATCACAGAAGCATACCACATAAGGCAACTCAGACCCACCAACCACACTCCTAAGAACTAGAGGCAATAAAAATCCAGGGAAAAACAAAAACAAACAAACAAAAACAAAACAAACAAAAAAAACTACCCACACAACAAATACAAGACCAGATATCAGCACCTAGAATTACAATCATCTCAAACTCAAATGTTTAAACCTCACCATAAAAACACAGAAACAGCCAGAACAATATGTCTCCACTATAGCTCAGCAACCCTACCACAGGAGGCCATGAGAAATACAACCTAGCTGAAGCATGAGATAAGAACTCAAAACAGCCTTTAGGAATATGGTAGAAGTTGTTAGAGATGAAATAAATAAATCCATTAAAGGAATCTGTGGAAACACAAATTGTGGATTGAAATGAAGAAAATAGATCAAACCTTGCAACTAGAAATAAAATTAATAACCAAAACCCAAACTCAAGGAAAATAAAAATAAAAATTTAGGAACTTGAACAGGAGCTTCAGAGGCAAGCCTTACCAACAGAATACAAGTGATAGAAGAGAGAATAGAATCTCAGTCATTGAAGACAAGAGAGAAGAAATGAAGTAATGGATGCCTCAGTCAAAGAAAATGTTAAATTAAAATAAAAGGACTCCTGACATTTTGCTATGCTCACAGATCAGTGTCCTGCTCAGTCATCATCAGAGTAGCTTCCTCCTGCAGCAGATGCAATCAAATACTGCAACCTATAGCTAGACAATATGCAGAATGACATACCTCGAAACACTCAGCCCGAATCAGGCTGACTCATCAAATTCTTCCCCACTGAGCTCAGGGAACCCTGCAGAAGAGAAGGCAGAAAGAGTATAAGAGCCAGAGGAATGGAAGGCATCAAGGAAACAACCTGTTCTAAACACAGCAGGACCAATGAACATAAGAACTCACAAAGACTGAGGTAGAATGAACTTAAAGGAACTGAGGCACCCTGCATAGGGTCAGCATGATTCTGTATCAATTGGATTCTTAGAGCTGAATAGAGAATCGGACACAGATCCCAATCTCTAACTCAAAAGATAGCTCCAATTAACAGGCAGTTGCCAATACCCAGCAATCTATGGCCAAGAGAAGACAATCTCAATGCCTTCTTCAGATGTTTTTTGTCTTCTAATGTCGTTAGAGTATTTGATTGTTTGTTTTAAACCTTAGGTTCTTTTCATATATATTAAAGCTTCCAGATGTACATTTTTAAGGGATTCCTGAATGAGAGAATGTATGTGTCTCTGTATCTACATGTGTTTCTTGTGCTTTTTCTTTGACTTTTTTTTTTTTGTTTTCTTATTCTTATTTGCTTGTTTTTGTTTTTATTTATTTTATTATTACTCCTTTGACATCTGTTTTCTGAGTGACAGACAGGGTGTAGATCTGGGTAGGAGGAGAGGTGGGGGGAGAGACTGGGAGGACCACAGGGAGGGGAAACTGTAATCTGAATGTACAGAAAAAAATCTATTCAATTTTGAAATCTGTTTTTATGATCTGCTGTTTTGAGGGGCTTAAATATCATTTTGAGGATTCTTATCTTGTACAATGATTCATGCTCGACTTTACATATCATGCAATTCTTAAAGATAAATTAATTTTCCTATAGAAATTATTATATACTCATGGCTAATTCTGTGTTAAAATCAGCAGAAAATGATTTCCATTCATTTTCATCATTACTCTTTGCAATAAAAAATGTAAGTGTTCTTTTCTCCCATTTCAAAGGTAACCAACCTGGTTAAACAACCTAAGTTTTAATTAGAAAATCACAAAGGTATAAGTACTTTCCTGTCATGGACTAGTAGTAACTAAACAATTAACTTCCTTTTTATTGTATATTGTATTTTTTCACATTTCTGATGCCATCCTCTTTCCCTATTTCCTCTCCCTAGAAGCCCCCCATCCCACCCCCCTCCGCCTTTTTGCTTTTATACTATTTTAATTACATGTAAGTATTAAGGTCAGTTCTAGGTTGAGGAACTAGCAGTCCAATAGATGCAAATATTCAAAGAACAAGCAAGACAATAAACACAAATAATCAAACTTCCATCAACACCAAAGCTTTTACAAAAGTATATGTTTATGAGAAATCATAGCAAAATTACAAGGAACAAAATACTTCAGCCAACCTATGTCCTCTCTTCAAGAGTTATCAAAAATCAGTTTGCTTGGCATTGACAAAACCTGGTAAGACATTGGTTGTTAAGGTATTGTCTGGTAACACTTACTATCTGGTGACACTTAGTCACCTCATATCCATCTGTTTGCCTGTACCGAGTTCATATTTCAACATATCTTAATGCTTAGTAGGAGTTCACTGAAGGAAAATCAAATCTCTGCACCAAGACTACCCATTTCTGAGTTTCTGGAAAATATAAGTCATTCTATCCACAGGTTTTGTTCTTTAATGCCATAATACTGCAAAATCTCACTGTGTTAAATATGAAATCCTGAAGTGTTCTTATACTCTCTTTGAACCACCACTTCTAAGGTCCTGTCATTACCCTTTTGCCATTCACTTTCTTTTCTCCATATTTTTACCTCATTCTCATCTTACTTTAAGTCATTTTTACTTCCTCACTAGAAAGTAATGGTGGAAAGAATAACTTGGCTGATGCAGAACAGAAAGAAATCTAGACTTGTAGTTATACCAGCTCTGTTTTATAGAGCACATATGTCTGGTAATGTTTTAGATCTTTTATTTCACTGAAAACAATTCTTTCCAAAACTTATGGGTTTGGTGTATTCATACTACCACTCAACAAAACTTGTATAATATTCATTTAGTGATTTTTTCCTATGGGTCTTATTCAATACTAGTAATTCCAGCTCTGTAGAGTTTTCTTTTTTCTGACTATACTTTCTCCTGGTTGTTCCTTTTATACCATATTCTTGACATGAGCATAGCAGATGATTCTGCTCATCAGAAAAGACAATTCTTAAAATCCAAAAGTTTTACAGTAATGCTACGGAGATCATGCTTTATTATTAGGGTGAAAAGGCCAAAAGCAAAGTAGTGACAAGTCATAATACTTTCTTCACTTGTCTGTTAGTGTACTTGTTTTGAGGCAAGATCTCATATGATCCAAGCTCATTTCAAATGTATACTGTACCCCTAAAATGGTTTGAAATCCTTATTTTCATACCTGAAGTTCCAATATGTTAGGTTTATAGTTATGTGCCAATACACATGACTCAATTCCCTTGTTCTTAATACATAAACGTTTCAATAGCTTATCTTCATAACAGTATGAACAATCCCAATATATCATTCATATTTTATATCATATAATTAGACTCAACAACAAAAAGAATGAATATTTGATATGAATTAATATGTGTGAAATGTCCGGAGTCACAACAATTTCCTCAAATAAATGAAACACAAACAAAAAATATACAGTCTGTGTTTTCAGTTATCAAATACTCAAATAATAATAAGGCTTCACTGTAGTAATGCAAAACATACCACTGGTTGTCTATAGAAAAAAATAGATTTAGCATAAAAGAAAAAGAAAGGGCAAGGCTTACAAATTGATATAAGGAAATCATCCACAGCAATTGCTTAGCTTTAAATTGTTCTATGGTTGCTTGACAGTAGAAGGATGGAAAAATTTTTAAATTTTGTTTGTCCAATGTATATAATTTATTGAATGTTGACTGTGATGGTTTGTATATGCTCGGCCCAGGGAGTAGCACTATTAAAGGGTGTGGTCCTGTTGGAGTAGGTTTAGCCTTGTTGGAGTAGGTGGTTCACTGTGTGTATGGGATTTAGGACCCTCATCCTAGCTGACTGGAAATTAGTCTTCTACTAGCAGCCTTCAGATAAAGATGCAGAACTGTCAGCTCTGCCTGTATCATGCCTACTCGCATGATGTCATGCTCCTCCTTGATAATAATAGACTGAAACTCTGAACCTTTAAGCCAGCCCCAATTTAAATATTGCCCTTATAAGGTTGCATTGGTCATGCTATCTGTTCACAGCAGTAATACCTAAGACAGCTGATTATATCTCATAAATGATTATATAAATCACTGTATGTTTCAGAGATTATACCCACAGTTTCTAAGGAATCCTTGCTGAAGAAGGTAATGACAATAATAGTCTTGTTTATTAAATAAAAAATGGGGAGATGTGGAGAGCTTTTGGGGCTGCTTAGCAGGATTCTGACATTGGCCAAGGACAAGGAAATGGGATTCAGACAGAAATCTGATATTAGGCTAGAACGAAGAAGTAATTTGAGGCAGGAATCTAAACTTTAGGCTAGAACAAGGAAGTATGCTTCAGACATGAAAATGACTTTGGGCTAGGACAGGGAAGTAGGCTCAGATATTTTGGTCATCCTGATAAGCCCTTAGAAACAGTAATCATGGGAGTATTCACACAATTGTGTTTAATGCCTTGCTTGTTCTTTGACATTTTGTTTATTGTCTTGCTTGTTCCTTGACTTTTGCATCTATTGTTTTGCTAGACCCTCAACTTAGAACTGACCTTAATACATGCATGTAATTAAAATGGTAAAAAAGCAAAAAGGAAGAGAGGGAATGGGATAGGGAAGTTCTAAGGAGGGGAAATAGGGAAAGGAGACGACATCTGAAATTTAAATTAATAAAATATTCAATAAAAAAGAAAAAAAAAAAGAAAAAAAAACACGTTAAGACACGTTTAGCTAACTCTAAATAGCCACTCGCCACATACACTATATTTAATTAACTATGCAGAACATATGCCCATGCATATACATATGGGCAGTTTTATTACAGTATGAATGCAAATAGATATCATTAAGTAATAGTGAGGCCCTGATGTGGGTGCAGTGAATTAAGTGTAGGCCTTCTTCAAGAACAGGATATATTTTTAACTGCAGTGCAATTTCTATGGCCCATGATATAGATTATAAAAAAGCAATTGTATCTTGATGACCTTTGTTCTTTAAAAACTACATTTAAAGTTTTGATTTAAATTTTTCTATGCTCACTTGACAGTAGAAGTATGGCTTTGTTCTTTAAAAACTACATTTAAGGTATATTACTATACCCATATAACATATAGACAAACCAAGATGATATTTTATGAAATTTAACTCTCAACTATCATAATTTCTTTTGTAAGTTCTGAAATAGTTTCATATCACTTGAACAGAAAAAAATCAAAGGAGCACTTGCCCAGGATATAAAAAGCAGCTTGATTTTTATTCAAGAACAAAGAGAAAATTCAAAGCATTAGTATCACAAGGAAAAGAATTTCAAACACTCAAAATAGTAACTGCAGTTTCAATGGTTATGTAAATTAGCCTGACTATGGCAATTGTTTTACAGATATCTGCATCTTATAAAATATTGATGTAGATATAGACATAGATGTAACATGCTACATATATGTAAACTCAAATTATATGTCAATTATAATTTTATAAAGCTGGACACTTAATTTCTTGTATATTATACTTGAGAAAATCATATATAGCATTTATTTTGTAAGTAAAGTAGAACAATCTCAGTATAAATATGTTATGTTTATAAAAAATGTTCTCCATGCAAATAAAATGGAGGAAAGAGCTAATGCTAAAAATCACTTGAAATATATAACCTTAAGTTTACCTTGAAGTCTTTCCAGAGGTTACTGCAAGAAAAGCATTGGAAATGTAATTGCCTGATATCTGAATATATTCCTTCACAAAACAATAACAGTTAAATAGGAAATTGAGGTCTAGGAAATGTGCAATTGCCATTACAATGAAATAAATAGCATACATTTCTTGCACAAAGTTAAACGAAAATGTAAAGTTAAATGATACTACTTTTGCTTGGCATTATAGTTTTAAAAATACATAGGACTTTTGAACTGAATTCGTCATTTTAAAGATGGAAATAGCAATAAATATCTTTTGAAAAGTGTATTGTTTCAGAGACTGGCAGAATAATGGCTATAAAAACTATGTCTATCTTGCTTTAGTGTAAGCCCAAAATAAGAAGAACTTTATTGTATTCACATTAAACATTTTATATAGACATTAAACAGAAGTTTTTCTGAGGTTGAAACTTTATCAAACCTGAATAAATTCTTATTTGCCAGTGTTTTAGATGATGCTTTGCCAGTGTCCTAAGTCTCATTCTCAGTGCTGATTTCTGAATTGCAAATTTTTTAGAAAAATTATTAGCTAAAATTCACAGTTATAGTCAATTGACTATAGTAATTTCTGAGCCCGTAACATGTACTTAAAGTTACTAATGAAAAAGTCAAGGTATGTGTTGACAATATAAAAATTGATCATTGTTTGCTTATTTTCTGGAACTCCCAGAGTAAATGAACTAAGAAGGATGAATGCTTTTTTAACTTCTATATAAGGAATATCCAAATTAAAGATCAAGTAAACCAAATGGGAAGTGGTTACCAGCCTACATATTTTTGCTTTCTGGTATTGTGGGGCAGTGGGCTGGGGGAAGCAGCTGGGTGCCTGGTTGAGCAAGTCTTGAACCCCGGAACTTTATCAGGATGGCAGGTGTTTGGCGCTGCCCCTAGGCCCTGGTTCTTCTCATTCAGCTTCAGCCCTCCACAGCCTCTCCCAAAGGGAGGTCTATGACCATCACGAGGAACAGGGGCCTCAGGCTCTCCCACATGTAGATGAGGTATCTCTAAGCTCTCCGACCAAGCTAATAGGCGTTTATCTGCTGCCAGACCCTAACCCACCCTGAAACTGTATATAAGGGCTGTATTCAGGAGAAGTAAAGGTGTGTTTGAGAATCATTCCTGGTGTCCGAGAGTTTCTGTCTCAAGAGCTGTAACACTTGGGGAGAGATCTGCTCTCCCGGAACCTTCCTGGGGCACCAAGCTGCTTCCTTGCCTGCTAGCTGGCTTCTATTGGCCCAGACTGGGCCAGTTCAGCGAGGAGAGGACAGGTGCAGCACCTGGGAGTGACCGAGCTGCGACAGCAGAGACTCGAGCAGAGGCAGCAGCAGGAGCAGGCAATCTTCCTCCCCGCTTGCACTCTTCTCTTTGACCCAGACCTCTCACATCAGGCTGGGCTGAAGATAACAGACAGTGGAGACGCGGGCGAGGACCCTTCCTGCTCTCACTCTGTCCTCAGCCGGGGGATATCGTGGGACACCCTCCAGAACCGGAGGACCCACAGGTATCAAGACTTAACTCGTTAACATCAAATAAGTTGTGTTAAAATGTGTCCTTTTGATTTTCTCTAAGATATGATGGTTTTCACTGTAAGTACATGAGTATATTCTGTTGTATGACATTAGAGATAATTTTAGTTTATCAGAATATGACACATTAAATTCTTATAGCTTGACTTATGCTTATCCACTGAAGGAAAGATATAATGACTTTAGAAAAAGAACTACATTATTTCTCTGCTGTGTATCCATCAACATCACAGGTTACAGAAAGCTATTAAATTAGTAATCTTTCATCTGCCTATATTTTCTTAATTTAAGACAATGTCCTTAATAAAAAATGTTGGCAAAGCCAAGGAAGATATAAAATCTTAAAATTTACAATGATAACCAGAATAAATAATTTCTAAAAAATTAAATATAAGCCATATAAGTTTTAATTTAAATGTCTATAGTAGAAACTAAAATTAAATAATTTTTTTTTTTTGGTTTTTTCGAGACAGGGTTTCTCTGTGTAGCCTGGGCTGTCCTGGAACTCACTCTGTAGTCCAGCCTGGCCTTGAACTCAGAAATCTGCCTGCCTCTGCCTCCCAAGTGCTGGGATTAATGGTGTGCGCCACCACTGCCTGGCAATAATTTTTGGCCAAAAGTACCTAGTGTCATTTCCTTCTGGAAATATTTCAGAAAAAAACAATATGACCAAAAGAATATACTCTGAGTAATATACAACTTAAAATTTAAATCACAATCTTTCCTTATCTCCTAAACACAGCATTTTTTAAATGTAGGAAATAATAAATGTGTCAATCTACATAATTAGGCTTTATTAAATATAAAATACTCTAATACGTCTGCTAGTTAGTGTTGGGCTAGATGAAGTCTTCTGCATTTCTTAGCCGGGGATGAAGATTAAGGTGACAAAAACAATACTTATATGAGCACAAACCCAAATTCCTCATTATGTGTAAGACCTCAAAGGGTCTATATTACCTGTTTAGTTGAAAATAGTACTCATATCTTGGTAGATACAAATGCAAATTCTGCAGGTTTGAAAACATTGTGAGAATATTGGATAATTGGATAGTAAACTTGTTCTCATTTACTTCTTGTGATATACAACATGACCAAATGGTTTATTTAGGTTAATGTCCTTATCATATTTCATCAAAAGAAGCCAAAAAATTAAAAAAAAAAAAAAAAACAAACAAACAAACAAACAAAAACCTTGCATCTTGTAGCAAGAACTGAAGAAAGACCAGGCAAGAAAACTGTGTATGCTTACTAGTTGTCAGCCTCTGGCTTGCTCAGATACCTTTCTTAAAAAGCCCGGGCCCCCACTTGCCCAGTGTTGATGCTGCCTATAGTGATGGGCCCTTCTAAATCAATTAGGAATCTGGAAAAATGCCCTACAGGTATGTCTATGGGCCAGTTTGATGGAGCATCTCCTTAGTTGAGATTCCCAAGTGACTATAATTTGTGTCAAGTTGACCCAAAAGTAGCCAACACTAATACAATCCAATTTATAAATGAATGATCTGGTTAATCAGCAAATAAAATATATGAATGTTATAAGATAGGCAAATAAAATTAATGCTTCAAAAAGTGACCAAAGATATCTAAACGATGGCTTGACAGTTAAGGGTTCTTACTGCTCAGTAAGAAGACCATGTTAGGTAATTTATAACTTTCTGAAATGCCAGCTCACAGGATCCATGTCTTCTTTTGGTCTCCATCGATATGTGCACATACATACATACATAGACACACACACATACACAAAATAAATAATGAATGTTTTATAAATAAAATAATTTAAATTAATTAAATACCAATAATTGATTGAAAAATTATCCAGAATTCAATGGAGTCAAAAAATTTAGTAAATATTTTAAAGTTGGAAAATTAAAGAGAATTTAAATGTTGTTAACAGAATTTAAGACTAAAAATAGAATGATAATTTAAAAGCAATACAAGACAAAAATCAATGGAACAATTTCACCAAAGACAATACATAGTTCTTTGGTTTTCTGGGTGTTGAGAATATTGTATTTCTTTCAACATCTGTTGCATCTCATGAGAGAAGTCAGATGCATGGGGACTATTTTAGCACAGAGCATTCCCTTCAAATTTCTGGCTTCCCACTGTCTCTTTTCTTCCTTCCAGGAGAGCACACAGCTGCTATGAATGTCAGTGCAGTTTCACAGCTGCTGACACTCATCTACTATTGGAGCACTTCAATGAGGTTCAATGCCAGAAACAGGAAATCACTACTGCTAATGGCAAAAAGGGTGGCAATGTCATACCCACCATCAAAGATCCCCAAATCGACCCCAAGGTCTACAGTCTGCTAAATCTGGACACTAAAATGGAAGAGACAGTTCCCAAGAGCATAGTCAAAAGGGTGACACTGGGTGGAAGAAAGGGCTGAAAGATAAAATCTGGACTGAGAGTTCCACTGGTGATATTCTGGTGTGGTTTGGAGAGAGGCAGAGATCCTATGGGGCGGTCTATCCTACATTCAAGCAAGCCTAGGCCTCTTGATGCCTGTGGATAATAATTCTATACTTGATTCTGCTTATTAGTTTTTTTTCAAATTGACACAAGCTAGGGATATCTTGCGTGGGGAGGCAAGAAAAAAATTGAAGCAAAAACTTCATTGATAATTTTCCTCCAATTATTTGCCTGTAGACAAGTCTGTGGTGGGCACTTCTTAATTAATGACTGGTATGGAAGATTCTAGCCCACAATGGATGGTTCCACTCCTAGGCAGCTGGTTCTAGTAGTGAGACAAGGAAGTAGACAAGCTATGAGCAGCAAACTTCTATGGTCTGTGCTATAATTCCTACTTCCAAGTTTCTCCTTGAGTTCCTGCACAGCTTCCCTCAATGAATTACATACTGTAACCCATAAGGTGAAATGAAGACTTTCCTCCTCAAGTTGTTTTGGTCAATGTTTCTTCACAGAAATAGAGAACAAACTAGAGCAACAAGAAAACTGTGTTTCATAAATGAAGGTCAAAAAAAAGATATTTTCAGACAAATCAAAATTGATAGAGTATGAAATCATTTTGTTACTCATAAAAAGCACATTTAGACAATAACCATAACAAAACAGGAAGTTAGAATTTGAAGGTGATGGCAGAAAAAATGTGGTGTGTCTGCTTAATGTCCACTAAACAAACACATTAACAAAACAGATGCAACATTTTTACTGGATATGGAAATAAAAGTAAAGTTAAAGACATAAGAACAAATTATATATATATATATCATGGCTGATATTCTTTGCAGCTTTGCTTATATAAATATTCTAGTTCCTGTAATCTGGACCTTGTATTTTGAGGTCTTCTTTGACAACTTCCCTGGCAACACCACAATATAACATATTTCAGTGCTTTCTTTTGAATTGCCTGCTCTCCTCTCAATTTGAATTCTCATACACTGTCCTTCAGCTGTCTTACAAGGCTAACAATGCCAAATTCTTCCTTTGTTTCCTCTGACTCTTAACCTAGATCTATAGCACTGTGTCTCACTTACAGTATCAAATGGAGAACATGTCAAATCAAAAGAAAAACGTTTCCTTTGCAAATGTAGTTTTTATTCTATTTCTCTCCTGTTGTGTGTTTTACAACAGCCCTGATACTGATTTGCTTTAAAAATAATAGAGAACGTTTACTCTATATCATCAAAAGTCACATTCATAAAGTCCTGATAATTCATTTGCTGTCATTACTTCATACTTCATTTTCAATACAGAACAACAGTAATATCGAAAGTCAACTCATGCTTCTCCCATACCTGACTGCGGCCCCTTTCCCTGCTTAAATGAGTCCTATCCACCACTAGAAATAACAAAGCTCTGTTTGCATTATGATTGAATGCTATTATAAATGCTTCATGGAAGCCTGAAAATAATATATGAAGTAATAAGCTTCGTATTTTGTATTTACATCATTTGACCTCAAGAAAAGTGCCAGTTGTTCAATATCACTACTAGACTTCAAAGATCTAAACACCACAGTTGGGGGCAGTAGAGTAGCATCAGTTTTGGGTTTCTCAGCTAGTATCTTCTATGGGTATCAGTAGGAATAATTTTATATTTATATATAAATGTTTAGGTTTCCTTCAACTATGCATGTAGACAGTCAATGTCAAGAGTGATATGTACCTATTATTACTAGGATAACAGCAAAGATCTCAGAAATATTTATCTCACGTATTACTAGTGTCACATATGTTGAGATGTCATTTATATACACTACTTCAAAATTGTAGAAATTATGGCACATTTCCTTAGATTGTGCTTATAAATCTGTTAAAGAGTGTATATGTTTTTATTATCTTGCATACATTCTATTTTACTTTGCCAACAATTTCATCTTATGGATTTCCTTTTATAACTCATACAGTTTTAGTCACATAACATGATTATTTATGTATTGTGATTATCCCTGTGTCAGAAAATAGACTTGAAATTATGATGTTCAACTGGTCTCAATGGAAAGTAACTGATAACACAGAAAAGCAAAATCCACAAGTCTAGATGTTATTTGTTTATTGTTATTTAAGTTTCCTTTTAGAGATATATTATGCCCTGGTATTCACAAACCAGAGGCTGTCAGGATGACTACTGTGGAAACTTCATATGGAATTTAAGAGTGCCATTTAAGAGACTCACTCTTTTTTTTCTTCTTTCAAGCTACATGTAAAACTTATGTATTCAAAAGATAGCCAAAAAAAAAAAAAAAAAACCTAGTATTTTTAAATTCCATATTAGATAAAATTGCTTCCATGGAATAATCATTAAAACAAATGCTATGCAAATGTACAGAGACTTGAACACTTAGGTACACTCATTATTTCCCAAACACATAACTGAGCAACCCACTGTATGTGAATCAATTACTTTTTTAATTAATTATCTTATTTATTTACATTCCAGGTATTGCCCCCCCATCTTCCTCCCACAGTTCTTCAGACCATTCTCCCTCCCCTTTGCCTCTGAGAGAGTACTCCCCCTCTTCCCCTAACCCCTGGGCATCCCCTTCCCTGGAGCCTCAAGTTTCTACAGGATTAGGCACATTGAGAGACTCATTCTTTAGACATGTTGGTTTTATATAGGTTGTGAAAGAGTAGCTAGAACAATATAGGAATACAATCTGCAGGTTCTGACACATTTGTACATCTTTCTGTTTTAGTTGGGTTCTTACAATATTATGACTATGTAGGCTTTGTAGCCAAACTTTATTTAATTGCAAACAAAATAGTCCCAAAGATTACTAAAGTACAAGTTAACCTTCAGACTTCATCATTTTCACCTAAATATTTCCTTTCTGCAAAGCAAATGTCTTCCTGAAAAAATGTAAATGGATTCACATATTTCCCACTTCAAGTGGTATTTCATTTCTGTAGTTTGTATCACAAAAGTCTGTAAAATTATTTTCTGAAATTGTGATTCTCACCCAGGCCAGAGAGGTCATTTTATTGTTATTAAAGAAAGAATAATTATTTTCATCATGTCTTAAAGCATGTCATCATTAGCATATTATTTCTGCCTTGAACCTAAGAAAATTAAACTTCATAAGTATATGCTTTCTTACTTGTTTTATTTCCTTCATTTTTTCCTCATTAATATAATGCTATACTTGTGAAATTAGAGTATATATATTCCTGCCAAACTTACTTTCCTTTAATATTTTTCCTGAAATACAACTGGCAAAAAAGTTAACTTTAATCCCAAGTTTTGCCACAGTGTTAAGATATCTTTTTTTTTCTTTTAAATAGTGTTTTCCACCTAGTATTTAACAGTACTACTGATCACTCTGTCCTCATTTCTTCACCCTCAAATATCACCAAACCTACTTGTGATTTCATTATTCCCCTTATTGCTTTGATGCTATTGAAAGATAGCATCTTTCTCTCATCCATTTCACTGAAATTCCTCAGCTAATAAATGTTTCCTCTCTTAAGACCATTTCTCTTCTGAAGCTCATTAAGTTGCAGTGGGTGACTAACACAGTGTTATATATATATAACACAGGGAGATATATATATATATATATATATATATATATATATATATATATATATAAAACACAGGGATATGTTTGTTCCACCTCACAGTCATTCTGAACTGTCAACCACATTGTGATTCAAGAAGCCAGCTGAGGTCTGCATTGGAAGTGCATTACTGTTCAACATTGCACTTTTCCAGTGTTTCTTACATATTGTCTCCCTGTGGCATATACTTTTAGATAACAACAGTTCCAAATATATAACCTGCATGCTAAATTCCATCTGTAAGATTCATTTTGGAATCTGTTCCACTTTAAGCTTTTATTTCTCTTGGAATTACCTTCCAACTTCTTACTTGGATCAGCCTACTATTAACTTTCATATTGATTAACAATTCTTAACTTTGATTCCATGTTTATTAAGCTTTAAAAATTGATGTTCTTCTTAAATATACACATGGATTTTGATTACAGATCTCTTAAGGTTGAGATTTCCATACATCTTGATTCTTAATTTTTCCCTATCCACTCAAATTCCAGGACAGCACTGAAGCATACATTGTTCCCAGACTTCATACCATCCAAATTTCATTCCAGCACAAACTATTGTCTTTGTGCGTTTTTGCCAGAGAATTCCATGTTCTGTGTGAGCATTTAGCTTGGTTATAACAGAAATACCCAGAAGAAAATATCTCACAGGTATTTCCCCAATTAATGCAGCATGGATGATAGTATGAGCATAGTTAAGCTCTTCACCTGAAATTGTGGTAATTATGCAGTATGTACTACAGTTTCTTAGAAGGTCCACAATAACAGTCTCCAAGTTGAACAGTAAATCTCTTTATAATTCTACATTTTATTAGCTTTCATTCTTCCATGTAATTTACCTACTTGGAACCTCAAATCTTGCCACCTTTGCTTCCATATGCTGGAATTACAGACATGCACAGTCACACAAAGTTTGCTTGTTTCTTTCTTCCTTCTCTCCCTCCTTCCATTTTTGTCTCTCCTCATTTTCTATTCCTTTCTTCTTTCTGTCTTTCCTTCTCTTTCCTATCCTCCTCCCTCCGTCTTTTTCTTACTCTTCCTCCTTCTCCTTCTCTTCCTGTTCATCCTCATCTTTGTCATCTTTCTCCTTCGTTCAGTTTTTCTGTGGAAAAGCTGGTAGATTCTACATGCTAGTCAAACACTATACTACTACTAAACTTTAGTCTGACTTTCTATCCTCAAAGAGGTTATTTTCTCCACCAAATGGTCTTCCTATACATATTGACTGATAAGCTCCAGGTCATATTTCAAAACCTTGATAAATCCAATATTTCCTAGGAAGCCCTCTAACACCAACACTGTTTGGGATTTATAATCCTCCCTCTGTAGCTCAACATGGTTCTTATACTTTCAGCCTATCAGTGTATTTGTCTTGTGTTGAGATGATTTATGAATACCTACTTCCATAAACAGAAATAAATTCTTAGATACAGGGAACATATCACATCTATCTTTGTAGCAAGTAAAAAAAATTAAACACATTGACCAAAAACCTAAGCTCTTCTTAATCAAAAATGTAAACTTGGTTTAGGTCCTGAGACCTCCTGATAAAGGATGTGTTAACCCATCAAATGCTACTGAATTGTTGGGATACTTGATTTCATGCTAGTCTTATTCATAACTACTATGCTTATTAAAGGTTTTCCTAATTATAAACTATAACTAAATAAATGCTTCATACTTATCTACACAATTCAAAATAAGCATTTTCTAACATTATATAATGTATATCAGTATGAGTAAGGAATATGCTACATAAGGTAAAAATTTTATAGATTTATTCTATTTTTCGAGCTTTTAGCAGTTCTACTAAACTTTCAGTATTTAAAAATATACAGATCTTTCAATAGAAATATCTGTGTTAATGGAATTATCTTTTCCTTGACAAGCTCATTTTTTCAAAAACTTAATAGTAACATTAATTCAACTCTAGAGACAATTTTGTACAAAATTATCATGATCATGCTGTGCAAATATTTTTCAAAATAATGAAACCTGACAAACCTCTTATATAGCTGATAACATTTATTCTATTCTACTCACAGTTTGCAATGCACCTGATTTGCTTCTTCTACATCTTTTTTAAAAATATCATACAAAGGCATATTCTTTGCTTATAATAAACTTGCACTGAAATATATGAGATTACAAGTGTTGAGAAAAATAAAAAATGGCTATGAAAAGATGTATGTAACTTAATAATTGAATTCTTCTGTTCATTTCAATAATTTCTAGTCTTTTCTAGTTGTCTTAAATATTGTTAATCTGACAATGCTCCAGAGTTTATTAAAACTCTTATGTTCAATTGCATACAATAGTACATTGAGATTCATTATTCTTTATCTAAAAATAATCATAATAATTCTGAGGTATTCATGACCTTCACAATAAGAATAGATATAGCACCAGGTTAGGACATATATTATGATCGAAAATAAAAAAGAAAACTCATATAAATTGATTTCTATCTCCCATTATGCAAAACTAAAGATATTATTTCATTGAATATTTAGGATACAATTGCTAATGCTCAAAAAAAAACCTTTTATCTATCTATCTATCTATCTATCTATCTATCTATCTATCTATCTATATTTTTACCTTTTCATTTTACAACCTGCTCATTGCCCTCCTCCCAGTCCCAAACAACTGGAGCTAGGGTAATGCCAAAAGCTGTTGCCTATAATTGGGATACTTTCTTCTAGCTGGGCTTCTTTGTCTGGCCTCAGTAGGAACGATGTTCCTAGTCTTGCAAGTATTTTTTTAAGCAAGCATTTTAAAAGTAATAGGAAGACTTTAGAAAAATCTGCTAGCATTACATTTAAAGTCAAGCACTAGAAACTGAAGAGTATACAGCTATTATGCTGGCCAGTTTTGCAGTCAACTTGACACAAACTAAAGTCATTTGAGAGGAGGGAGCTTCAGTGGAGACAATCACTCCATAAGATTAGGCTGTAGGTTAGCCTACATGGCAATTTCTTAATCAGTGATTGAGACAGAGGGAGGAAGGGACCTGGGGGAAGGGGGGAGGGTAGGGGAATAGGGAGGGGCAGGATCAAGTATGGGAAGAGACAGAAGAGAAGTCCAGAGGGTCAGAAGAATGACTAGAAATATGTACTGGGGGGGAGGGGTGGGGAACCACTAGAAAGTCTCAGATGCTAGGGATGCAAGAAGCACTTAGGACCCATGGAGATGACATTAGCTGAAATACTAAACAGCAGGTAGATAGAAACTGAAGAGACCATCTCCAGTAGACTGACATGCTCCCCCCCCCAGATGAGGAATGGGACCATCCACCCATCACAAAATTTTTAACCCAGAATTGTTTCTGTCTAAACACGTGGACAAAAAGTGGAGCAGAGAGAGAGGTCATGTAAAGAGTGCCCCACCTTGGGATCCATCCCATCCACAGACACCAAACCCTGATACTATTGCTGATGCTAAGATGTGTTTGCAGACAAGATCCTGGTATAGCTGTCCTCTGAGAGGCTCTGCCAGCACCCGACTAAGACAGATGTAGAAACTCACAGCCAACCATCGTACTGAGCCTGGGGAACCCAATAGTGGAGTTAGGGGAAGGACTGAGGAGCTGAACGAGATTGTGAATTATAGGAAGAACAACAATATCAACTAACTGGAAACCTTAGAGCTCCCAGGGACTAAACTACAAACCAAAGAGTATACATGAGTAGGCAAGCTCACACTACATATGTAGCAGCGGACTGCCTTACCTAGCACTTGGTCCTTGAAGGCTTGTTGCCCCATAGAAGGGGGATTCTAGAGAGGTGAGATGGGATTGAGTGGGTATGTGGGGGAGCATCCTCTTGAGGCAAAGAGGAGGGAGAATAGGATGGGAGTGTTATGTAGTGGAAATCAGGAAGGGGGGCACTTCAAATGTAAATAAACACAACTATATCTTCAAATGCTTATCATTTCTCTGTAGGGAAAACATTTGATATCCTGTATTTTAGCTTTTTAAATAATAACACATAATCATTTCCTATATTCATGTCTTTAAACAGGACGAATTGACTTATCCTTCATTATAACTTTCTATGCATTGTGAAACTCCTATGTTTCTGACTGTTTTACCCTAGATTTCCATAACATACTCTACTCTCATATCATGGATTTTAGCCTAAATGATAATATGTATCATTTGTCTTTCTGTTCTAACTATACTGTATATACTAATTCAATTTGTTACAAATGACCAATTTTGCCTTTATATGAAAAGAGTGAATAGTTTCTATTATATATAATGATTTGAATACTAGAATTTTCATTCCTATCTATTTGAATAATGCTGAATAGTATTGTAAATTCTCTTTAACATACTTATTTCATTTGTTTAAAAAAATTAATTAACTCCTACTCTTATTTCAATAGATGTTAATAAAATTGGCATACATTACTTGTAAACTATTTTATGAAAGTTATTTTATAAAATCTATTTCAAATGTTTTTTATTTCCAAGAAAATCACAGAGACAAAGTCTTTTATATTATATATTTATATTATTATACATTATATACTATATTATATATTTAAAGTCCTCTAATGAATAAATATGTCATTTATCTAAGGTTCAGAATCACTGTAAAAAGAATAATGAACCTCTCACCACAAAATGTAAGTTGCTACTACCAAAAAAGGATATGGGTATGGGCTTTACTGTCAAAGTGTTGAGTTTGTGTGTTGTGACTTAGCTGGTGTTTTCCTCAGGAATTGATACAAGGGCTTTCTCTTGTCTCACTGGATATGAAGAATTTTATGATCTATGTAGCTTTTATAAAAGACTAAGATTCAAGACAGATAATAGATATACTAAAAGTTCTGCAATAGAATTGCTGGAGAAAGGCAATATATGGGAGAATAGTCTATAAAATTTTCTGCCGATGCTGAGAGAACAAAAGACCTTAAAAACCCTAACCTTCCAATTTCAGCTGATCTTTAATCTCCTCTGAAATACAAGTGAAGAATATGTTAGAGCTACAGATAGCTAGACTAACTATTGGGGGCATATTCAACATACAGGAAGCCTGTCTTCAAAGATTAAGAGCATATTATTTTTCATTTTTTTTCTTTTCATGGTTCAAAGCATTTCTAAAAACTATCAGAACAATTGCTGAACACTAATAGAATGGATAACAGTCTTCAGAGACTACATAGGAGAAAAATGCATATTTTAAAAGTAAGTTTAAAATCATTTATAAAATACAAACTGAAAACCATACAAAAACTATAACAATCAATAAAAAGGGTTTATATTACCTTTCTCATTGTTGTGACAAAATAACTGATTAAAATAACTTAAGAGAATGGGTTTTTATTATCTGACTATTTGATGATACAGTTCATCCTTTGGACACTATAAGAGGGAGAGAGGGATTCCAGTAGTAATGGAGGGAAACTGAAACAGCTGGTCACATTCTGCTTTTTATTCAGTCTTGAAAACTGTGGGTGAGTACTGCCCAGATTATGGGTAAATCTTCCCTCAGTTAAACCTTTCAAATATACTTTCAAAGATGTTTTTGTTTGATTGATTGTTTGTTTTTGTTTCCTACATGATTTCAACTCTAATCAAGCTGAAACTGAGGATTAACAAAATTTATTATATTGTCATATTGAAACTTTTAATAAGGAAACTTTCTCTGGAAAAATTTTTAGGAAATATTCCTTCAGATGACTAAACATTGAACAAACTAAAGAACCTGCTCTAGTTAACTTTAATAAACTAAAGGAAATTATAGAAAAATAATTAGTGAAAACCAGGAAAAAGATTTATCCCCAAATAGAAACTATCAATAAGTAACAATAACAAGGACTACAAAAAGTATGGTTGCAAAGAATACAAAGTGTGGTGGTCTGAATGAGAGTGGCCCCGGTAGGCTTGCATATTTGAATACTTGGTTAACAGTTGGTGAAATTATTTCAGAAGCATTGGAAGGAGTGTCCTGAGGGAGGAGGAGGTATATCACTGGGAATGGGCTTTAAAATTTCAAAAACCCATGACATTTCTAGGGTTTTTGTTTTTGTTTCTCTCTCTCTTGTGCTTATGATCAAATGTAAGTTCTTAGCTACTTAGTGCCATGATGCCTGTCTGCTGCCATGCCCCCTGCCATGATGAACATGAACTCACCCTCTAAAATTCTAAGTCCTTCCGTAAATTCCTGATTTATAAGTTGTCTTTGGTCATTGTATCCCTTCATAGCAATAGAAAGGTAACTGAGACACTAAGATAATAATTCAAATAAAGGGTGTCCAATTTGAACTAGAAAAAGACAGAATCTGAAAAGTTGAGTATCTTTCTACTGGAATTATTGAGTATGACAAAGAAAAAAAATATATAATGGAAGAAAATTATATTAAGCTCTAAATACCTTAAAATATCATTAAGTTCATGTTCACATAATAATAGTTCAACAAGAAGAGAATAAAGAGAGGCCCAAGGATTTATAATATTCTGGAAATTTTGGTCCTGAAACCCATCTTCCCATTTTACTTGTATCTTTTTATTTCTACTTTCTCAGTTTTATGTCTTAATATTTTGATGAACAATACAGCAAATACAATGTACTTATGAACATTAGACTTCAATTTTAGGGCTTGCCATTTCTATTTCTAGGTGGTCATATGTGAAGACATAAAAGAATGACAATGAATCTTAGGCAATCTTGTACTGCAACAATGCCATACAACAAACCAGATAATTTCTAAAACATGGAGATGTAGTTCTCATATTTTCTGTTAAATAAAAACAGAAAAGCAAAAAGGAGCTTCATGTGACTCTAATCCTAAAAGAAAGGTGTTTAGTCTTCCTTCTTAGAATATGATGCTAACTGTGGTCAACTCCCATATTGCCTGTAATGTGCTGTTTTTCCAGAGCCATCCAACTTGTTTCTGTAAGATGAGGACTTTCATTGCTCTGGAACTTGCTTAGTAGGATAGCCTGTCCAGGAGGCCTCAGGAACCCACCTGTCTCTGCCTCCCTGGAGCAAGGATTACAGTTGTCTATGATCATACTCTGCATTTTAATTGTGCTATGGGATTTGGAGTCAGAGTGAATGCTTATCCACTGAGCATTCTACTAAACCATAACCTAAAGCTGAGTACAATTTTATTTTTACATTATATTACCAAATTGAATTTGCTATTCTCTTGTGAGGATAGTTCCATCTATATTGTTTAACATCTGCATTTATAATTGTAACTTTAATGATGTTTGGAGTTTAATAGGAGGGCAATGTTATTGAATAGAATTGAGTTTTAAATTGTTCCCACATTTTCATATTTTTGAAGTTTTTTTCATTTTTTTATTGGTTATTTTATTTATTTACATTTTAAATGTTATCCCCCTTCCCAGTTTCCCCTCCACAAGGTCTCTTATCCCCTCCCCTTGCCTCTATAAGAGTGTTCCCCCACCCACCCACTCCCATCTCCCCATCCTAGCATTCCCTTACCCTGGTTCATCAAGCCTCCACAGGACCAAGGGGCTCCACTCCCATCAGCTACATATCCAGCTGGAGCCATGGGTCCTCCCATATGTACTCTTTGGTTGGTGGTTTAGTCCCTGGAAGCTTTGAGGTGTCTGGTTGGTTGATCTTGTTGTTCTTCCTATGGGGTTGCATATTTTTGGAGTTTTTTTTAATGAGTATTTGTGTTAATTCTTTACACATTTGGTAGTATTCACTAGTGAAACCATGTTGTTCATCATTTTTTTAACTGACAAAGTTTGGGTTACCAATTAAATCTACTTAATAGTTATATGTCTTTTCAGCTATTTCTAGCTACTTATGATTCTGTTTTGGAAAGTAATATGTATCTTACATATTTTGATGTTCAGTCCTTCCCCTAACTCTTCCATTGAGGTTCTTATGCTCAGTCCAATGGTTGGCTTTGAGCATCTGCACCTGTATTGGTCAGGTTCTGGCAGAGCCTCACAGGGGACAGCTATACCAGGCTTCTGTCACCAAGCACTTCTTGGCATCAGCAATAGTGTCTGAAGATGGGATAGATTCCTAGGTGGGGCTGTCTCTGGGTGGCCTTTCCTTCAGTCTCTGCTTGACTCTTTGTGCCTACATTTCCTTTAGACAGGAACAACTCTAGGTTAAAATTTTTGAGATGGGTGGGTGACTGCTGTGAACATATTGGAGCAGTGCCTATCTATTGGACATGGTCTCTACAGGTTCTCCCTCCCCTTTGTTGGTTATTTCAGCTAATATCATCCCCATTGGGCCCTGGGAATTCCTTGTTTCCCTGGCATCTGGGACTTTGTAGTGGCTATACACAGTTACATCCCCCATTGCTACACACATCTGTTCAATTTACCCAGCCCCTGTACCTCTCCCCTGTCTCCTCCCACACCTGGTACTGGCCCCATTTTCCCTCTCCCTCCTCTCTCCCTCCCAGGTACCTCCCTCCTTCTACTTCCTATGATCATTTTGTTCCCTCTTCTAAGTAGGACTGAAGCATCCACACTTTGGTCTTCCTTCTTCTTGAGCTTCATATGGTCTGTGAGTTGTATCCTGAGTATTTTGAGCTTTTGGGCTAAATCCACTTATCAGTGTGTACATACCATGTGCACATTTTTGTGATTGTGTTACCTCACTCAGGATGATATTTTCTAGTTTCATTCATTGGCCTAAGAATTTCATGAATTCATTGTTTTTAATAGTTGAGTAGTACTCCATTATGTAAATGTATCACATTTTCTATTTCCATTCCTCATTGAGGGGCATCTGGGTTGTTTCCAACTTCTGGCTATTATAAATAAGGCTGCTGTGAACATAGTGGAGCATGTGTCCTTGTTACATATTGGAGCATTTTTGGGTATATGCCCAGGAGTGGTAGAGCAAGGTCCTAGGTAGTAATATGTCCAATTTTCTGAGGAACTGCCATAGTTATTTCCAGAGTGTTTGTACCAGCTTGCAATCCCACCAGCAATGAAGGAGTCTTCCTCTTTCTCTACATCCTCACCAACATGTGCTATCACCTGAGTTTTTGATCTTAGCCATACTGACTGGACAGAAGAAGCAAAAGGGGATTGCAACCCAATAGAAAGAACGATAATATCAACCAACCAGAACCCCCAGAGCTGCCAGGGACTAGACTACCAACAAAAGAGTATACATGGGGGGACATAGGGTTCCAGATACATATGTAGCAGAGGATTGCCTTACTTGGAATCAATGGGAGGGGAGGCCCTTGCCCCAGTGTAGGGGGTTGCTAATGCAGTGAGGCAGGAGTGGATGGGTGGGTGGATAGGGGAGCACCCTCATAGAAGCAGGGGGGAGGGAGATAGGATAGGGGTTTGTGGAGGGGAAACGGGGAGGGGATAATTTTTGAAATGTAAATAAATAAAATAACCAATAAAAAAGAATTTTGTTCTATTTGATGTGTCTAAATAATTTAAGGTTCACTTTAAGGTTTTACAACCGTAACTTTTGCCTAGTGCTGTTTACTACAACCAACTTATTTCTGTTTATTATGCTTACTGAAGGGCTCTATCAGGCCCAAGCAACCAAATATAGTTCTGACAGGTCTTGTTCTCTCCTCTTCCCTATTCCCTTGCTAAACTAAACCTTTACATTCCTAAAGCTAACTACGGCCCCATTTTCAGTCTTAAAATCAAACTCTTGAAAGCTATTTGTGCTGTTTCTGCCTGATTCCAATTCAGCCAAGAGCTTTGCTTGATAAAGAATCACTTTGTATTTGGTTTATGTTTGGAAATCAATGTTTACATAATCAGTTGTCCAAAGAGGAGCACCTCTCAGTACACAGGTCCCTTCACTTACTTTTGTTTGTCTAAAAGATGCTGTCAACTTTTCTCATATTTGCATATTTCCTACCTTTGTTCTGCTATTGGTTCCAAAAACTTTTGATGGACAGTTTTGTTGAAGATATTATCTTTGATTAACTTTTCTTCCTTTTAGAAATTAGATCTTAGCCGGGCGGTGGTGGTGCACGCCTTTAATCCCAGCACTTGGGAGGCAGAGGCAGGTGGATTTCTGAGTTCGAGGCCAGCCTGGTCTACAGAGTGAGTTCCAGGACAGCCAGGGCTACACAGAGAAACCCTGTCTCAAAAAACCAAAAAAAAAAAAAAAAAAAAAAAAGAAATTAGATCTTAGTACATTACCTTCTGGCAGAAATTCTCCTGATATAATCTCTCTGAAACTTTTATATATATATATATATATGACATATATATATCTTTGTGACATATATATATGTCTTTGTGAAGATATTAGTATTAAAATTTACATTTTCAGCTATAATTTTTTTCAAAGAAGCCCTATATTTTGTCTGTCTCAGGTACCTTTAAGATAGCCATTTGCCTTTTTAAAGGTGCCCCATATGTCCCTCAGGCTGTGTTCATTTTTCATCATCATATTTAATATGTGCTAACTAGATTAAATGATTTCAAATGATCTGTCCTCAGTTTGCTGACTGTCTATTTTGTCAATTTGAATCTGCTATGGAATGCTTCCAGTACATTTCTTAGTTTCTGTTATATTTTTCAGGTCTTTGATGTCTATTTTAAAATATATATTTTATTGTATTTACTCAAACAATTATTTTGCTGGTGGTATTTATTTATCTGAATTCAGTTTAGACTTTTTTTTACATATTTGTGCATGTTTAAGAAAGGTATTTTTTCATTATTGTCAGGTAAGTCACAGGCCTACAATTCAACTTTTAGAAATCTATTTTGTGTTTTAAATATTCTGCTTTTCTCTCCTTCTTTCTACACATTGAATAATTTGTTGAAAACTGGGTGTTTGGAAAAACATCCACTTGTCCCAGGTTTTGTATACAAACCTTATGCAGCTTTCTTCAGATGAATACATTTATGAATTAGTCTATTGTGAAGGGTCTAGATCTTCTCACATATTTTCAAAGGATGTATCTTCATGGGGTTCCTTCAAATTTTTTCTTCACTTTCTGAATCATTTCTAAATCTTTCCAGCAATATAGATTTCTATTATATTCTTCTGCCTAAACATTTTTATCCTCCAGTTCTCAGTCTGCACTCCCATGCAGTAGTGAAGAAGCTTGAAGCTCAGCACTGTCATCATCTACTTCTAATCTGACATCCAAAATTTGTTTCCTGTCTTGTTCACATAGTGTTCTAAGTTATATGAAACAGAAAACACTCCCTTGGGGAGGCTTCAGATAAACCAGAATGTCACAAACAAGTTGAGCTCTTTTCTTCCATCTCACAATATGATATCAGGAATCATGTACCATCCTCCTAACTGCAGAGAGCTGCCTCTGGAAGATAGATGGGCAAGAGAAAGCTAAAATGTTTCAAAAATCTCTCCAGTTAAGCACATCATTTTTGGCATGGGAATTCAAGTGTTTGTTGCAGTGTCAAAACCTTAGCACTTCTTCAACGTTTATAATTTCTACAGTAAACTGCTATTTGATCATGTTTACAGAGTTTACTCTTGCTTGTTTCTATATCTTGATATATCATATGGGAATATGGAGTTTGTGACCCAGAATAAACCTAATAGATATTGTGTAATTCTTCAGAGTTAGTATCACCAATTCTTGTGATATACAAAATAGAACACAATATTATTTCTTGAATGTTTAGGAGTTTATTTTTACTCCAGTAAATTTAACCATGGCTACAACAATATAACAAGTTATCAATAATAGAATAATTGACATTTTTCATTTTCCAGGTCCTTCCATTTCTTTGCATGTTTAAGATCTTTGAATCATTAAATACATTAACACCAATAAGTTATTTCTCTGCTGGTAAAATGAGTCAATTCAAGCTATATTAGATTATATTAAACACAAGTTCATTGGGAAACTGAGAATTCAATGACCCAAAGGACTGAGGCTAGGAGAGTTGCCTTGGGAAGGGAGAGAGAGGGAAGGGGGAAAGAGAAAGGGGATTTTTCAGAGACAAAAGAGAAGGAGAAGGAGAGGAGGAGAGGGAAGAGGTAGAGGAAGGGAGAAAGAGGGAAAGACAGGCAGCCAGAGGGAGAAAGAGAAAGAGAAGAAGGAGAGGGTGAGGAAGAGGGAGAAGAAGAGGGAGAGGGTGAAGGAGAGGGTGACAGAGAGTGTGACAGAGAGGGAGAGGGAAAGGGATCAAAATAGCTGAATTATGTAGGGAAGGGCTGCCTAGCCCCTGAGCTGGAAAGGTCAGGGTTGGCTGCAGCATAGGGTAGGGACTGAGGGATGTTGGGAGATCCTGGAGGCAAAGTCTGCTTTAGTGTATAAAATATGCACCTAAGCCCCTTGTCCTAGGGTAATAAACCAAACAATCACATGGTATACTAATGAATTTTATATTCTTGTGATAAACATCATAGCTAAAAGCAATTTGGGGTAGGTAATTATTTATTTCAGTTTATAACCTCAGCTCACAGTCCATCACTGAGGAAAATCAGAACAGAAATTTAAACAGGGCAGGAATCTGGGAGCAAGAATAGAAGCAGAGGCCACAGAGAAGTGCCTTTTTCTGGCTTTCTTCCCCCTTTCTTGCTCAGCCAGCTTTCTCATTGCATCCAGGGCTACCCCACTGTAACTGGGATCTGCCACGTCAATAAATAAAAGAAAAAGTTGCACAAACATCTTTACTGGACAGTCTAATGTATGTAGGCATTTACTCAGCTGAGGTTCCTTCTTCCAAAATGACCCTGGCTTGTGTCATGCTGCGAAGAACCCAACCAATACACATGATCTTTATTTTAAAATTCTTGTCTAAAATGAAGATACTGGGTTCTAGAGAAGTAAGTTAAATGACTTGTTTTACAACAATCACCTCAGTGGTATTAGTTATAGGGTTTGAAATTAGGCAAAAGAAAGGAAAACTTCCTGCTGTTATTTTCAGGAAGTTAACATTCTCTTTGTTTGGGTTCTTATTATATTACACATTAGTTACAAGCATCCAATAAGAACAGCTGCATTATTTATAGTTCAACTTATAGAGTTTTCTGGTTGGGACTATCTTTTGAATTTAATCACTTAGTTTTCTCATAAGGTCAAGATTAATAACCCTTCAAATTGAAAACTACCTATTGTTTTTGTCAACCAAAATGTTAAACTTACCAGAGATTCTAAGTGTGTTAACTTTTATATGTATACAGGCTGCATGTTTTGGGATAGCCCCCACTCCAGATGTTTGAGACCTACATGAAAACCAAGCTGCACATTTACAACATATGTGCAGGAGGCCTAGGTTCAGCCCATGGAGGTAGATCTGTGTAGACTAGGTATGCTCCACAGTTGGTGATTCAGTCTCTCAGAGCTCCAAGGGTTCAGGTTGGTTTACTCTGTTGATCTTCCTGTGCAGTTCCTATCTCCTTAGGGCCCACAATCCTTCCGCCTATTCTTCTATAAGAGTCCTCAAGCTCCATCCACTGTTTGGCTCTGGATGTCTGTATCTGTCTGAGTCAGCTGCTGGTTAGAGCCTCTCAGAGGACAGCTTGCCCCTGTCTGTTCTCAGGCTGGAGGTTTAGATCCTGGGAGCTCTGGTTGAATCTTTTGATACTCGTTCTAAAAAGGACAAAAGCACCCTCACTTTGGTCTTCCTCCTTCTTCTTGAGTTTCATGAGGTTTATGCGTTGCATCTTAGGTATTGTGTGTTTTGGGGCTAATATCCGCTTATCAGTGAGTGCATACCATGTGTGTTCTTTTGTGACTAGGTCATCTCACTCAGGATGATATTTTCTAGCTCCATCCATTTGTCTAAGAATTTCATGAGCTCATTATTTTTAATGGCTGAGTAGTACTCCATTGTGTAAATGTACCACATTTTCTGTATCCATTCTTCTGTTGAAGGACATCTGGGTTCTTTCCAGCTTCTGGCTATTATGAATAAGGCCGCTATAAACATAGTGGAGCATGTGGCCCTGTTGCATGTTGAAATATCTTCTGGGTATATACCCAGGAGGGGTATAGCTGGGTCCTCAGGTATAGTTCCCAGCATCCATACTAGTCTGAACAGATAAATAATGGCAGCACTGAACATTCTATATAATTCATCTTCAATATGCATTATCATTATTGTGCTTAGCTATAATTGTCATAATTAAATTATTTCTTTTCTTTAAAGTGCCCAAAGGAAAATATGAAATATATTTAATGCCTATCTATGTGGAAGTTTTGGGAATTAATTTTTTTCTCAGCCACCTTTTATGCTGTCTACCACTTATGTTTGTTCATTCATTTTTATGCTTCATGTCAATGACAGATTCTGGACATACATACATACATACATACACACACACACCACACACACACACATATATATATATATATATATGCATGCTTATAAACATTAGTTGAATGTTTGTAAAAAGCAATAAGTGAATGAGTAAATGAATAAATGGATAACTTTCATTATTTTCACATTACATTCAGAGCTTTATGGCTTAGATTTGATCTTTGATATGTAGTCTAATAATAAATTACAGTTCCATAGTCCACTTTTTTGTAACTTTTATATAAAGTATTTCTAGCATTTCTCACTTATATTGAGTTCCTGCTTGTATTGTCTTATTTCACTTTACCATATTAACTTGTTATACTATCTGTTTCTTTTCCAAGATTCATAATATCATTGTTATTTCAACATAATTACATTTCTAATGATAGCACATAAATAATTTAAGGCACTGGCTAAATACAACTGTACTCTAGATATAAGAACAACTTAATGATTCTTTCCAAGTAAAAGGTGTAATTAATTTTTTAAGAAAAACTGTCATCAATTTTACTTGTAGACCATTTATAGGATATTCAGTCCTATAGAGGAAAGAATATATACTGAGTGCTTCCTGTAAATGTATCTAACCTAATGAATAATTAATATCAAAGAATATAGAAAGAGAAAGTACTAAATAATATTGTGTTCTGACGTCTGTTTTCTATATTTTTCTTTTACCTAATTCTATAGTAAATAAAGGTACTGTAAATGATCTTATGGTCTGAAACAATAAGCTTTCTCCACTTAAATAAATGTTATTCACTGCATTGAAGAATTCAGGAGCATGCATTTTTGTTCTGCTTATGCATGGTCTATACTGAAATATGTTAAATCTTTGAAGACAGGGAATAAAATTCTTGCCCATTTTTGCAACACATTCCGTGCAATGGTAGAAGTCACCACATTATACAGAACATGCAGCAAAAATGGGCAAGAAGTGTTATCTGAAAACATAAGCTTTTTAAAAAAAGAAAGATTTTTTACACATAGCTCTTCCTTTCTTCAAGTCTATCTTTCCTTTGTTTCTCTTATTCATTTTGATATTTTATTTTCAACAAACACAATTCCTTCTCTGAAGGCTACCACTTTAAAAAAATCTTCATTACAACAAGGATATTATAAACACCTCCTAAACTGTAAGATAGGATACAATATAAAATCATAATTGAAAATTCACTGTTGCTAAAAATGTTAGTAATCAATATACAAATTATAAATGTAGTCTGTGGTCTAATTCCAAAAGGGTAAGTTCTACAAAATGTTAAAAACAAAGTAGAAAAAGGAATTAGACAAGTTTCATATCAATTACAATAATTGTTGAGTTCATTACTATGAGAAATGCTTAACTATTCAAATATTAAAAGATATATGACTTGATTTCAAAGAACTAAATATTGTATGCCAAGAAAAATCTTTCAATGCTTTAAGTCATTTTACAATAAACTGAGAAGTTATGTATGTATGTTATATATGTACATGATATTTCATAATATAAATTAACTATATTATTATATAGTGTGTGATATATAGATATAGATATAGATATAGGTATAGATATAGATATAAATATAGATTATATATATATAGATAGGACACCTTATAAACTTTATGTGCACTTATATTTTAATTTTATATTATATATTAATATAATTAGCAGTAATCCATAATATTGTGGAAAGATCCAATATTCTTTTCTTTTTATTTTATGGGTTTTTGTTGTTATTGCTGTTTGATGGTTGGTTTTTCATTTTTTTCAAGACAGGGTTTCTCTGTGCAGTGCTGGTTTTCCTCTAACTTGATCTGTAGACCAGGTGTTCTTAACTCAGGGATCCATCTGCCTATGCCTCCCACGTTCTGCAGTTAAAGCTGCCTCACCATTGCCCAGAAAGATGTGGTATACTTAACTGAATTACAGAGGAAATACTTACCCTTGAAAGCTGTTAGAATGGTACTATTTTTATTCCATTATATTGCAGTACAAATCTAATTTTAGACTGTAACATTTCCTTCCATAAAGAAGTCCATTTGTACTTTATCATTTTTCACTGATTTATTTCTTTGTGAGGAAGGTAGTTTGGTTGTGGGAACCTCATTAGGGAAAATCGCAATAATTGTTTCATCAAAATGTGCTGTGTTATTAACAGCTGTCCTGAGATATATTTTAAAGTGAATGTTATCTTATAAGAACAGATTAAAATTAAGCATTTATAGTAGAAATAAGGACAGAAAAATTAAATGCAATATTTAGAATAAGAACTTTGAGAAATTTAATGGTAATTATTAGTATCATTGAAGATAATGAGTCGATACCTACTTAATCATAAAAAAAATTATGTACATGCATAAGTTCAAATAAAATCCTGCTATAAAAATGGTTATTAAACCTTTCCCTAAAAATGTTTAAATTCCTGATGGTTACAGACTCAAAAAGTAAAATTCAAGGACTCTGGTGAAGTCTAAATTTCCCAACTCATGAACTATTCATGAGTAATGATCCTAAGAAACACATAGTAATAGTCCTTGACCCTTACTTTTGCAGAAATAAATCTTTCAAAGCAGAGGAGTTTATGAAAAAATATGTATTTATAAAGTTTCTAGGGTATTTTTAATAATTGTTTTAATATTTATTTCATCTGTATTGGTTTTTCTGCCTGCTTGTATGTCTGTGAAAGGGTGTCAAATCCCCTGGAACTGGAATTACAGTTCCCCTGGATCCTTTGGAAATGCAGTTAGTACCCCTAAACTCTGAGGCAACTCTCTAGTCCCAATTTCTAATTTTAAACATCCAAAATAAGCTAACTAATCAGAAAAATAAACATACTATAATATATTATATACAATCTGCTTTTCAGTTAAGATATTTATGTACCAGAATTCATATTAATCCATAGGTGAATTATTAAAACTAGAATCCATTTGGTGCTTAGAAGCCTGGAAGTCTTACATGCCACCCTGACACTTTGTCATCATTCTCTTTTAGAGCATGTTTTCTAAGTGTCCTTTCATTTTGTGATATATATAGCAGATGCTATACATGTTCTCCCATGTTCCCTTTCTTTAAAACACTACAAATTATAGTGGTCTCCAAAGAGACTGAACTATTCACAGTGCCAATCTGCAAATTAGTATATTATATAAACCAGTTTTTTACCCCTCATAATCTCCTTGGATGTCATCTCTTAGATAACCCATTTATTTTCAAAATTGCTTCAGAGAGATGAAATCTGAGATGCCTATAAGAAGAAATTGGATAGGATGCTGGTTCTGAGTTTCTTTTTTTTTTTTTTTATTTTATTTTTTTGCTTATTCACTTTATAACCCGTCCCAGTCACCCCCTCCCACAATCCTTCCCTATCTCTTGTTTTCTGAGTACCCCCCTCCTCCTGTATCCCCTACCCTGCCACTTTAAGTCTCTGAGAGGCTAGGTGCTTCCTCTCCCATTGAGGCCAGATGAGGCACCCAGCTAGAAGACCATACCCCATATACAGGCTGCATGTTTTGGGATAGCCCCCACTCCAGATGTTTGAGACCTGCATGAAAACCAAGCTGCACATTTACAACATATGTGCAGGAGGCCTAGGTCCAGCCCATGGAGGTAGATCTGTGTAGACTAGGTATGCTCCACGGTTGGTGATTCAGTCTCTGAGAGCACAAATGGTCCAGGTTCATTGACTATATTGATCTTCCTGTGCAGTTCCTATCTCTTTAGGGCCCACAATCCTTCCCCCTATTCTTCTATAAGAGTCCTCAAGCTCCATCCACTGTTTGGCTCCAACAGTGGATGGTTCTGAGTTTCATGATTGTTAGGGTCTCAGTCTACAATAATGTCCTCACTACTTTGCACAGGACAAAGAAGTCTAAGGATCAAATGTAACATGTTTACTCTAAACCACATTTCTAAGACATGTAACACAAATTATTGCAAAAATAATCTGTTTCCAATACTCTTCCCCAGTCAGTGTTAATGGTTGAGTCCATAACCACAGGTTCAATAATGCCTGCCTGTTTGCTGTTTTCTGTTCGAAGAAAATCTGAACATGCTCAAGACCTCTACATTATTCAGAATTCTCTCACTCACAATGTAGGATAAACTTCATAATTTTCATTTGTTTTCTCATGATTAATTCTGAATAGTTGCTCAATATTATGATAGAAGTCTCTATTTTTGTAGTGGGAGATATTTAAATCTCCAACCCAAATATGACCGGTCAATGAAAACACCACTCAGTAATTATGAATATATTCTGTAAGCCTAGATTGGGCAGATACCCCTACTACTCTGTTCCCCAGCTATGAGACCCTTATAACTTGAGGATTTTCCAGACCCTGCGTCTGTCCTTCTACCTCCTGCTTCCCAGTTGTCTTCTCCTTCATTGTCTTCCTCCTCCATTGTCTTTCTCCAGTCCTGCCCTCTGCTCTCTTCCACCAACCTTTATTTCTCCACCTCCCTTTCTTCTGCCCAATCACTGGCTCCAGCCTTTATTTTACAAATTAAGATGGGCAAAAGGTTCACTAGAATTCACCTGTGTAATGACTCACACCTCCTCTGCAGTCCTTCACAGGAAAGGGGAATTAGTATCAAAATACAAGGCCTGGGCTATCCACATCATATTTTTTGTCATTATCTTTGTTAAAGTTTCTTAAGTGAATTATATACTTTTGTTTTTGTTATTATTGTTCTGTGCCTTCACTCTTTATATCAATGATCTTTTGATATGCTTTATAATATAATTCATAGCTTTTCTCTGTGTTATGCTTTTTGAGGTTTCCCTATTCCACTTTGTGTATCCTAGATTACAAGCTTATCTCTTTCCCATTATTTTGTGTTTGACTTTAACTAGTGATTCTATGAGAAATCACAGTCCCCAAAGTGATTTTTATGTTAATTTATTGCTTTGGAGTAACTGATCCATGGAGATGAAATAATGCAAAGTGTATGGGATGAATAGGCTTTGTGTTATCTTTTTAGAGGTATTTTTTCTGTCTAGTACCGAGCTAAAGATAAATAGAACAGAATGTGTGTAAACAAAGTCATGAATTTTCTGTAGCATGAAAAAGCAACTTTAAATTTTAACTTTATAAAAAGTGCTAAATTTCCACAATCATTTTTATATGAACATGTCTCAGATTCTTGGAGAAATGGCATCCTTAAATAAATAGTAAAACAGAAAATTGATCCTACCATGAAAACAATATGTAGGTAAATATATCAAGTTAGGAGTGTTCCTAGGAACTGGAACTTTCATTCCAGGGAAGACTTAGCTTCTTGTTACATCCACCAGGGTAGTTTTTCACACTTCACCTAAGAGTGACAAGTCAGTGTGAAACCACCACAAAAAACAAGTCATACATATACAATTGCAGCTGTTAAGTTTCCTCAATTTTGGTGGAATGTTTACAACCCAAAATATTGACAATTTCAAATGTTTGTAATTCTATGGAAAAAGAGAGACTTATTCATTGCTGATACAGGTAGAAAGTTGTATAGCCACACTGCAAGCAAGCTTGACAGCTTGTTATACAACTAAACTTTCCCTTAATACTCATAACAATTTATCCAAATGAATTGAAAGTTTATTTCCCAGTAAAACACTCTCTACTACAACAGATTATTTGTTACCTCCAGTACTTGGAAGCAATAGACATCTATTAATAACTCCTTCATTTATACATGTAATATATTATAGTGTAATTAAATCATTAATAATAAATAAACTGGTAATTCAGATATTGGAACATGATTCAGTAACAAGAAATTGTACTCACAAATCATGATAATGCATGACAACAGTATATTGCTGAGTAAGATTGTTCTACTTCCTCATAAATAATCCCAAGTTAGGTCTTGTCATTTTCCATGTGGATCACTCTTACTCCAACTGGCCAGTTCTCATTGTCAGTTCTCAGGATCCCTTACCCCATGCTGTCTTCCTTTCTTTCCACCTCTCCTTATGCTCCTACCTCAAACCACAAGCTCTGGGAACCAAAGTCTCATCTACCTGTCTTCTGCCCAGCTATAAGCTGTAGGCATCTTTATTCAACCAATTACTTTAAATTAACAAGCAAGGTTACATAGCATCACCTAGTATATGTGAGGGTTCTCTTGTCCCTGAGGCAACCAGAGACAAATTTCAACAAAGAAACTCCTCTAAATATACAACCATTGGTATCCTTTTTGTTTGGTGTTATTCTAGAAAAGCCAAAACTGCAGTTATAGTAAAAAGCTCAACATTTCCCAGGGATTAATGATATGCAAGGCAAAATGAAAAAATTGAGAAATAATTCAGTGAGCATTTAAGACAGTAAGACTGCTCTGTATAGTACTATAATGGAAGATACAGACTTCTCTTTACAGTTTTTGAGACAGGCTCTCACTATGAAGACTTTTTGGTCTTGACCTCACAGATATTCTCCAGCTTCTGACAGAAGACCAGGTTTGAATAATGTAAAAAAAAAAAAAAAGTATGTTTTTTTTATCATGCATGTGTATCTGGACCACATGTATATAGTGCCTTTGAGGCCAGAGGATCATCCTGAAATTCATAGAATTGAAGTTGTATAATTTTGAGTTCCTGTGGGGAATTCTAGGCTCTTCTGGAAAAGCTCTTAATATCCGACCCATGTCTCTGGACTCTCTTGTCATGTTTCCTTTTTAAATTTTAATCAATTAATTAATTAGTTAATTAATTCTCTTTACAGGTTGTCTCCCCTATTCCCCCTTTCCTTCTCTGAGAAGGGGGGTCACTTCCCTGGGTATCACTCCCCACCACTCCCCACTCCCACACTTCTTCCTACACATCAAGTCACTGCAAAACTAGATGTATCCTCTCCCACTGAATCTAGACAAGTTGGCCCAGTTAGGGGAATGAGATTCACAGGCAGGTAATAGATTCATGGACAGCCTCCTCTCTAGTTGTTGGGGGACCTTCATAAAACAAAGCTGCACATCTGCTACATATGTGCAGGGACCTAGGTCTAACCTGTGCTCATTCTTTGGTTGGTGGTTCATCCTCTGGGAGCCCCCAAGCATCCAGGTTAGTTGACTCTGTTTGTCTTCCTGTGGAGACCCTGTCCTCTTTGGGTCCCTCAATCCTTCCCGTAACTGTTCCATTAAACTCCCCAAGCTCCACCTAATATTTGGTTGTGAGTCTCTGCATCTCTTTCCATGGCAGCTGGGTGGAGCCTCTCAGAGGACAGTTATGTTAGGCTCCTGTCTGAAAGGATAACAGAGTATCATTAATAATGTCAGGATTGGTGCTTGTTCATGGGATGGGTCTCAGTTTGGGGCAGTCATTGGTTGGCTATTCCCTCAGACTCCATTCTATCTTTGTCACTGCACATCTTGTAGGCAAGAAACATTTTAGGTAGAAAATTTTGTGGGTGGGAGAGTGTGTCCTTATTCCTCCACTGGGAGTCATTTCTGGCTGTAGGAAGTGGCCACCTCAAGATCCATATCCTCCAGTGATAGGAGTCGCATCAAGAGTCACCTCCATAGACATCCTGAGTCACCCTCTCATCCAAGTTCTCTGGTACATCCTAGAGATCTTCTTACTGATAAAGACTTCAATTATTCTCCTACTTCTCTTCTGTATATTTTCATTTAGGAATACACACTCTTTCTTAACTGTAACTATGATCTATTAAAAATCATATTTACTTAAGTTGAATTAAATGCTATTCCCAATGCCATGTTTTCTTTTAAACATGCATTTTAAAAACAGTCTTTTATCTCTTATATCTGTATACCTTATAATCTGCCGACAGATTTTCTAAGTGACATCATGTCTATGTTACTTGAGCAATTAATCCTAATGGGCACATGTATGCTTTCTGTTAATATTTGTAGCCTTTTAGGAAATCTATATGTTGTTGTCAGTAATCTTCTTGAAAATACATCTAGAATGATTTTTAAGTGGGTAAAGTTACCTGCTGCCAATTTGAAGACATGAATTTCAACACCAGGATTCACATTGTGAAAGTAGACAACTGACTCAAAGTAGTTGGTCTCTGAGGTCAAGCATTCCAGGCTACAAAAACCCCTATAAACATAAACATATACAAATATAAATATAACCACAAATAAATGAATAAACAAATGCATTTACTTAATCTTTTTACTTAACTTTTAGCACTTGTATTAAGTTTTTCAGGTTCACATGAAGAAATAACAGGCTGTGTAAGCAATTAAGTGATATTGTCAATCACATGGGAGAATAATTTCATACTTGTGTTGTGTAGCTCTATTTATTTGTAAAACATTGAATAGCTTATTACTTTTCATTTCTCTGCACTGGAGTAAAGGAACTGGTGGTACCTGTAATAGAAATCTAACATTCATACTTTATGTCCGCACAGGCTTCCTATATTACTCCATTACAAAGGGAGCATACTTTCATTGTGATTTTGTGGCACCAAAATGAGAATATGTTTGGGGCCTGTCTTTTAATTGCTGTCATAAAAACATATCTATCAAAAGCAACGTGGAGGAGATGCTTAGTTCATGTTAAAAATTTCATATCATACTCTATTCCTGAGTAAATTTATGGCAGAAATTAGAAACAGGAACCTAGAGGCAGGAATTAAAACAGAGACCATGGAGGAATGAGACTTACTGGTTAGCTGTTCATGGCTATCTCAGCCAGATATATTGACCACCTGCCCAGGGGTAGCACTAACTACAGTTCTTGGAGCTCTCCTTTGTCAATCATTAGTCAATAAAATGTCCCTCAGGACTAAAGGAAAATATAATGGAGGCACTTTTTCAATTGAGGTTCCCTCATTCCAGATAAAACGTAGCTTGTATTAAATTGACAAAATTAAATTCAAACTGGACAAGGCCAAACTATATGACAAATTAATTAACATAGACTTTTCAATAATTATAAATTCAAAATTAACAGAAAATAACTATACAGTTTAATTTAAATTAAATTGAAAAAGGTTTAGAAAGTGTTTTCTTCTCCTAGTCTTACAAGCAGGAGTAAAGGAACAATTTTTAAATTATTTTTCACCAGAAAGAATAAAAATCATACTGGCCTTAGTCCTATTCATGAAGTGAATGGTGTTTTGGAAGGTAAAAACTGAAAGTTAAGCACTTCTGAAAGTAAAGTCCTTCCAGGCCACTTGAAACCCATTTCATGCATGAAAGGACTAAATTTCTAAGTCAACTCTTGTGATCTAAATGTGCTCAGCTTTTCTGTTGGGAGATTCTATACATCCTAATTAATCTTGTTCAAACAAACACATAGCAAAGGAAACAATGATGAAAGCACTCCTAATGAATTGCTAGTTCTAATTAAATGGTATGTGTTTGTATATGCTGGGATAGCTAAAATCTAATAGAATTTTTATTAATTTCAAAGGAAATAAATACGAATTTCCCAATTCTTTGATGTTGGATTGTCCAAATAAGTATATAGAAATACTAAAATAAATATTTCCAAGTGTTATATTGGGTAGAAAAATACTACTGTCTGGATACTTCATTTTTATCCAAACGATTGGTTTCAAATTAATAGCTGAGAAATATTTTAATATTTCTTTATCTGTTTATCATGTTTCATTATCTACACTAATAAAATTCTCAAAGAAACTACTGTTAAAATTTTCTTATTGTTTTTCTTACATTTTAATTAAAATATAATTATATCTCTAATTTCTTATCAAATTGATGACCTCAATTATTATTGATATAATAATATAAGTACAACTTGTTGAGACTTTTTAGTGTATGATTTCAGGCTAACCAAAGACTGAATTTCAAAAAAATTGTAAAAAAAAAAAAAATGTAAAAGATTACATAAGTTACATAAGTCAGGAGACTAAGAAGACATGTACCTGTGATGTGACAGTTCATATTTGATTCTGGAACAGAATAGGATCCTAAAACTAAAGTAACACTAATACACAAATATAATACAAACTTTAATTCCTAATAATTATCAATATTTATCTGTTAGTTATGACAAATATACAGCTTTTATAAGGCTACAAATAGTAACATAAAAGTGCACAGGAGCATATCAGGACTGATTATACTCTTGACTGAGACATGACATTACTTTGAGAGAAAATTTGTAGGCAGATTATACAGTATACAAGATTGTTTTTCATTATCTTCTCCAAATCAAAGTTATGTTAAAAATATTTATTTTGAAGTAAAACATTTTTGAATGAAATATACCTTCTTTGCTCTAATATATAAACAATACATAAATGTATAAACTATGAAGAACATTTGTTCATGAAATGTAACCTATTTTGTACACAAAAGTAATATTATCTGTGGAAGCAAATTTAATATAAAGCATCATTTATTATTTATCTTGACAAAATCAATGATTTGTAAATAACTGAAGAAGATGTTTTGGCCTAGTTAGCTTATGTGAAGTAATTCCACAAAATGGAAATACCATAACAGCAATACATCATTCTTATTAATACAAAAAAATGTAGAATATACTATTAAATACCAATGATAATTGAATAAAATCTTCCATAGGTTTAGATCATTAATAGACCTCTGTAATGAGGAATATGTCCAATTAGAATAAGAAAAAAATATAATTGTGTAATATGTGATAGCTTTCTGAGGTAAAGAAAATGAAAATTGTTACTTTCCTTTTCAGAAAACAAAACATGAATAGCAGTTATGTTATCCCAGGGAGGCCTGGACTTTTCTGAATAAAAATTGAAAACATATGTGAGGGACAGAGCAGCAGGGATGGGGAGCTGGGAGGAGAGAAGGAGGGGAAAATGCAGATGGGATGTAATATATGAAAAGAAGAATTTGTTCAAATAATCTAATATTTAAAACAAGAGCAGTTTTCATGGCAAAAATCTGACATGGACTGCAGAGTTTTGTGATCCTTCAAACAGTTTATTTCCACTGCTAACAAACACTGGACCTTAAAGTTTGGTAAAACAATTTGATGACAGATGATCTTAATTCCTTTTGATTCCAGATAAAAACACATTAAATAATTAATTGGTTTTGGTTCCAGACAAAAAAAGCATGAACTCAGGACAGCTAAAAGAGGTACAGTACTACCAACAAACAGCTTTTAATGGTAAATATAATTTAATGATATGTTGTTCCTATCCTGGAAATTAAAAAACCATATAAAACTCTTGAATTTTTAAATCAAATATTTAAAATATTTTTATTTCTAAATTTAAATGTTTAAATTATCTTAATGAAGGAGGAATTCTCAAAGACAAAGTCAATTCTGAATTACTCCAGTAACATAAGCCAGTAGCATTAAGAGGAAAAGAGGATAAAAATCAAGTTTTCAAATCAGGCTCCAGAGTTGGGCAAGAGTACACAAAGTAGAGCATTGATGGCAAATGTACCCATGATCACCAAAAAGTGTAGGTGAACAAAATATAGGACTTTGGAAAGAGTTACCTATAAAGGAACCCTGGAATTAAGAGAACCATAAGAAAATGAATTCTATACAGAATCTCCAAATTGTGTTTGATTCTCCTTTGTAAACACTTTTAGTGTCTTGTTTGTATTATTCCTTCTTTACTCCCAGAGATACCATAGTGTAATGAAACATGAAATTAAATATGAGGAAGTATATCTCAAGATAAGAGGAAACAGAGTGGGCTACAATAAGGTCTGAAACTGGAATTATAGGCTCAACTTTCATTACTTATGTGTAGTCAAGTATATTCATAAGTTATATGAGAATTAAGAATTTTTTATAAGCCATCCAGCAGTGGCACGCCGCTCTAGTCTCCACGCTCTGTCTCCTGAGTGCTGTGTCTGTCTGGAGTTCAATTCTGCTGTTCTTCAGTGGGGGAAAAAAAATTTACAGGCAGATGCTGTGGAAATTTACCAGCCAGAATAGTCATAGGTCTTATAAATAGGCAGCCTCGGTGGACAGTACCAACTTAGATAAGGACAAGTGAATCATAGGCAGAGTCATAGTGACCTGTCCCCTGAACCTACTACACTCAGCTGATACCCTGTTCTGAAAGGTATCTGTACTCCCCCTGAACACCTATGCTCTGGTGCCATTCCCTTCCCCACATCCTGCCTTTTTGTGTCTATAACCTCTGTGTAAATAAGTAAATTACGATGTGATTTAAATAACTAAATAAATTTAAAAAAAAGAATGTGTTTATAGCCGGGCAGTCGTGGTGCTTGACTTTAATCCCAGCACTTGGGAGGCAGAGGCAAGTGGATTTCTGAGTTCGAGGCCAGCTTACAGAGTGAGTTCCAGGAGAGCCAGGGCTACACAGAGAAACCCTGTCTTGAAAAACCTAATATAGCTAATATAGCTGATATAGCTGTCTCCTTAGAGGTCTGCAAGAGTCTGACATACTCAGAGGCAGATGCTCACAGCTAACCATTAAACTGAGCATGGGGTTCCCAATGGAGAAGATAGAGTGAAGGCTGAAGGAGTTGAGAGGATTCGCGACACCATGAGGAAAGCAACAATATCAACCAACCAGAGCCCCCAGGGTCTAAACCACCAGCCTAGGAGTGCTTAGGGAGGGACCCATGGCTCCAGCTATATATGCAAGGGAGCGATATATAAGTGGGAGAAGAGATCCTTGGTCCCATGAAGGCTGGACGTCGTGGGGGGGGGGGTACTCGAGGTTGGGGAGGTGAGTACGGGGGAGGTTGATGGGGTACACCAACGTGGAGGCAGGAGAGGGGGGAAGGGATAGTGAGTTCCTGGGAGGGAGGGGGGAAATGGGGTAAGGAGAGAACATCTGAAATGTAAAAAAAAATTTCCAATAAAAAATTTCAAAAAAAAAAAACAATTTGTACATTGTTTTTGATAACCTTTACCTTGCAGAACAGCTGGAATACAGGTATGTGGAACAAAAAAGAGAAATTTTTTTAAAAAGTACCATTCTCTAAAAGACTTATTTACATACTTTTTTGAGTTTATAACTACCTTTCTCCCATCCAAACCTTCCCATACACACCTCCCCAAATTTTCAGCTACGTCTCTAGCACCATGTCTGCCTGTGTATTGCTATGCTCACCGCCATAATGATAATTGACTAAACCTCTGAAACTATAAACCAGTCCCAACTACATTATTTTTTTAAGCAAATGATACTTTGGTCATGGTGTCTCTCCATGCTCTAGAACCAGCAATAGAAGATTGACCAAGACAGGTATAGCAGAGATCTACTTATGTTTATTTTTTATGAGAATTTAAAAATATATAGTATCATTAATCAATGATAGCACATGAAATGGACTGAATTCTGTCCCCTCAAAATTTATTTGCTGAAGCTATAATCGCTAGTACCATGTTATGGCCATACTACACTTAAAGAAGCAAATAAAGTAAAACCACTAAACAACAGGAGTGGAGTCCTATAAGAATGTTTCATACATAGATACAAATAAAGTTTGTGTGAGGGCATAGTGAGAAAGAAGCCATCTACATAATCCTAGGAAAGAAGCTACAGAAAAACTTAGTTTGCAGTGATGCCCAGATCTTGGATTCTAACTTTAGAAACCATGTGAAAAAACAAATTTCTGTTGCTTACATGAGAGAAAGAGATGGAGAGGGAAAGGGAGGGGGAGAAGGAGAGAGTGGGAGTGGGGAGAGAGGGAGAGATGAGATCTCAAAGACAACAAATTAGATAGATTTCTAACTTTTAAATAAAAATAAATATAAATTTATATGAAAACTACCCTCCAAGGATATTGAAACATGGAAAATGTTCTAGCCTCATTATATCTGTACATCTCTAAATAAGGCACAAAAAATGTTTCTTTATAGAAAGAAGTAAAAGAAGTAAGCAAGGCATAGCAGAATCAAATGAAGGGGAATTAAGCAAATGAATGGGGATGATCAGATGGCATAACCAGGACTGTTTGTTTCTCACTGTGATGAGCCAATTCTAGAGATGAGCTGTTGAAACAGATTGTCCAGCACTTTAGCACTTGTTCAGATTTGGGGCCTAGCCAAAATATAGTAGCCTGTGAAAAGCACATGGGGGAACCAAGGACAATAATAATAGCTTATGTTGTTTTGGGAGTTAAGTTTTAACCTAAGGTTGGTCAAGCTAAGAACAATGTGAAAAACGTAACACCAACATTTATATAATTCTTTGAATGCCAAAACTCCCTCCCTTTTTCTTTTTAAGATTTATTTATTCTATGTATGAGTACACTGAAGCTGTCCTCAGATTCACCAGAAGAGGGCATCAGATTCCATTACAGATGGTTGTGAGCCACTATGTAGTTGCTGGCAATTGAACTCAGGACCTCTGGAAGAGCAATCAATTCTCTTAACCATGGAGATCTCTCCTGCTCCAAACCTATCTCTTAAGAATGAGAATGATTTAAATATGGATATAAAGATAGGTGTTTAGAATGAAGTTAGGAATTATATTGCTTCAGGAATGTGACAGTAGTAGGTAATTCTCTAGAAGCCATTTCCTCACTAGCGAGGTTTACATTCAGACATGATTACCTCCTATTGAGTGGACCTTATATCCAATTAGGAAGATATTGGTTACCTTTGAAATATAAGAGTCACTGTTTATCCTTGGATATATCTGGTCATGCTAGGTATTTTTGTGGCAGGCTTTACAACTAGGTAAAACTATACATTGACTTCATTTTTTGGCACCTTTCATAATATTTTCATATGCCATGAGAACTAATCCTAAAGGCAGAGGCTTCCAGGTCAGTCTGAGCTGTATTCCTCCAAACATTGTGTCTGAAGTGTGTGTTGTCATTGACAATAGGGTCTTACTTGATAATTATGGGGAAACCAAGGAAAATAATAATAGTTTATGTTGTTTTGAGAGTCTCTTGAATTCCCTTGACCAATAACTTGAAGTGAGATTTCCCATGCCAGGCATTAGAAATTTTGTTAGACAGTCTCTGGCTTTGGAAAGATCATTATCATCCCAAATAGCATAAGTTCATTTAAATTATTTATATATGTATACATACACTCATATATTATATATTTATATATTTAAGAAACTAAATACCGTTTCACTGTAGCTTTTTCTATCATCCTTAGTGCTCTTTTCTTCCTCCCACTCCTTTAGCAGTGCCCTCTTTTCCTTAGATGAAGTCCTTCCACCACCTTTCTCAGTTCCCTTTCTTAGCACCTGTGTCCTACTACATTTCACTCTAGAGCACCTTTTCTCCCTACTTCCCATGTTCCCTCTTTCCTTTCCTGTTTTCTGCTGGTACTCCATGTTATATACTATGCCAAGCTAGGCTCTACAAATAATAAAGAACATGAAGAATTTGTCTTTCTGGGTCTGGCTTACAACACGGAGTATGTGTTCTAGTTTCATTTGTGTAACAGAAAATTTCATGACATAACTTTTCTGTTAAATTTTATTTGTGTGAGCAGGCATGTGTTTTTTGTTTACATGCATGTATGTTACATGTTCGTGAAGTGCCAACAGAGACCCAAAGAGTATATTCGATTCACTGGAACTAGTATTACAAGGTCCCATGAGGTTGTTGGAAAGTGAACACAGGTCCTCTAAAAAGAATCAGTGCTCTTAACTGTAGAGCTAACTCCCAAGGCCCAACTTTATTTTCTTTAGAGTTCAGTGGAATTTCATTGTGTATCCATGCCATATTTTTATTGATTCATTGGTTGAAGACAATTTAATTTTTTTTTTTCCATTTCATAGTTATTATAGAGTAAAAATATATATGATTGACTAATATCTGTGGTGTAAGCTATTAAGTCATTTGGACATATGTCAACAAGAGTTAGAGCTGAGTCATATGGTAATCTACTTTCATCCTATTGAGAATTTTACACAACGATTTCAAAATTCTTGAAACTAAATGAAATTTATCCAGGAATATAAATGCGTAGGAAAAAAAAAAACAAATATCAAATCTAGTTATCATGAAGATATTGTAGTTATAGTACACATATATACATACATACATAAAAGTGAAAGAGAATTCCTCTTAAACAGCCTACATTCATCCCCTGGGAGTTCTGTATCTTGGTATGGAACAAGGGTCTCTCCACCTTCTTCTATTTGCTGCCCCTTTCAGCTCTTTGTTCTATCCTATCTTGATTAATTTTTGACATCTACCAACTCACAAAACATACTTTACTAGGAATCCTATAGCCACCACTTTTGTCTAGGAGTAGTAAATAGCAGATTAGGAAACAGCAACTGAAGAACAGAACACCCACAAATAGAGATGAGGTCAGATATCTATGCCAAGATACATTCAAACTTTAAAACACCAATGACTAGATCCTAGAGAAAACAAAACAAAAGAAAGGAAGAAACAACCAAAAACCCACAAATACAAACATCTAAGACAATATCCCTCTACCAGAACCAGCAAATGTTGCAATAAGCTTTTCTAAGGCTTCTGGTGAAGCACAAAGCCAAGCACTTCAGCTAAAGGGCTTTAAAATTTTTATGAATAAATACCTTAAGAAAGACTGTTAAAACAAGCAAAAAGTTGAATAAAAAAAAACAATTCAAGACATAACAATAGAATTAACAACAACAAAAAACCCATAATTTTAACAAATTCCAAACTGAAATAAAGCTGTAAACGAAAAACTCAGATGTCAGCAGAAATTGCAGAACTCAATAAAAGATGGGGATGACAGAATTTCAGATCTTGAATACAAGATAGAGAAATAGATTTTTCACAGAAATTGAAAACCTAATCGACAACTTCATATGAGAACACAAAATTCCAATAATAGCTAAAACAATCTTGAATAATAATAAAAAAAAAAATCCTAGAAGTATCATCATCTTCTTTAGAATGGGGAAATTTTCTTCTATGATCTCTTTAAAAAAATTTCATGTGACTTTCATCTAAGGTGTTTTTCCCCCCTGTATACACATTAGTTATAGTTTTGATCTTTTTTATAGTGTCCCAGATTTTCTTCATGTTTTCTGCCTAAATTATTTAGATTTAACATTTTATGTGATAGGGCGCTTAAAGTTAACTTCCTAAACTCCTGGAGATAAATAGTATGTTATATAAGAATTTTCATTTAGTATTTGTTTTAAACAGCTATGAACTCAGCCAAAAATTTCTGAAGGAGGCAGTATTACTATTTTTAGTTAACTAAAAATAATGATGACTTAGTAATGATGAATATTTCAAAGATAAGTAGATAGCAAATACAGCAGCACAAGCAAAACAGAACTTGGACTAAATGTGATACATATTTAAATTTTTAATTTAATTGAATATTTTCCATAGATACAGTATTTCTAAAAATTATGTTCCACATTAATTTTCAGCATGTGTGCATAGTTGGTGTATTGGAAATTATTCTTTGTTTATGTAAAACAAAATGTCAGAAGATTTCAGGAGATATGTAACTTTCTTGTAATTAAATGAGAGCTACTAGGAATGAAAATTCAATAGTGCACATATGATCTCACAGAGAATTAGCAGCATGCACAGGGCTCCACAATAAAAGCCAGATGTGGCCCAAGCACTAAGAGGGGAAAGTGGACATGAGCTCCATTCCCTAACCTAGATGCTGTCTCCAATCAACAATTGCTTGCAAAGGAAAAATTTGTTTTTCAATAGAGTCTTATTGAGGTTATAAAAGCACAATTAAGGGTAGGTCCTATGCTCATCTGTAGACGGCTACTACAAATTGTACTCAATATTATTTTTGTAGATTTTTTTGTTTCATATTGCTTTGGTTGGGCCTTATTTATTTACTAGTCTTTTGCTTATATATTATGATTTCTGTTTTGTATATTTTGGATTTTGTTATTGTGTGTGCATGTCTCCTGTGCGTTTCTTGTGGTTTTTTTTCCTTATTATGGTTTATTTGTTTTGTTTGTTTGCCTGTTTTTAAAGAGAAAGGGGGGAGGTACAGGGGAGCAGAGGGGGAGAGGAGAAGGGATAAGGGATAGGAGGGAGAGGGAGAGGGAGAGGGAGAGGGAGAGGGAGAGGGAGAGGAGAGGGAGAGGGAGAGGGAGAGGGAGAGGGAGAGGGAGAGGGAGAGGGAGAGGGAGGGGATAGGAGGAGAGGGATAGGAGGGAGAGGGAGAGGGAGAGGGAGAGGGAGAGGGAGAGGGAGAGGGAAAGGGAGAGGGAGAGGGAAGAGGAGAGGGAGGGGGAGAGGAGAGGGAGAGGGAGAGAGAGAGGAGTAGGATGAGTAGGAAATAAGAAAATGGGAAAAATCTAGCAGGACTTATGGGAGAAGAGATCAGAATATAAGTTTTGGCCAAAATTTATACTTAGTGAAACACATTATTGTAAAGTTTTCTAGCAGTCAACCCAAATTCCTTTCTTCAACTTATGTAATATTTTCTAGAGACAAGGCTTAATTATATGGAATTTGTAATTACATGGAAATTTTAAGAAACCCCCATATATTCTGTTTCTTTGGGTTTAGTTAATATAATTCCCAGTTATGGACATGCTTTCCATCTCAGAAAAGTATCTTTTGTACTGTCCTTAAAAAGGATAAAAACAAAAACAAACTAGTTTTCTGGGAACCCCCACTACTAAGGTAACAGTCCCACATGACGATTCCATTTTGAGCACAGCACAAAATGGGGGGCCCCCTTTTAGCAGTGTTTCCCGTCTCTTTCTCTTCTGAGAGTGCTTTAAAGGTGCCCCCTGAAAAGGGGGGCGGGTCTTGTGATTTATCTGAAA